>PVHX01000353.1:0-81976 GCA_004024805.1 Geosciurus inauris | reverse complement strand
CAAATAATATTAACAACAACAACAATAGAAAGTGTTACTGAGGTTTTGGAGAAATTGTAAATTTCATTGCTGGTAGGAATGAAATAGTTCAGCCACCATGAAAAACTGCTAGTACATAGACGCAATAGAATATTATTCTACCATAAAAAGGAAAGAAGCACTGATACATTTACAATTTAGATGAATCTCAAAAACATTATGCTAAGTCACAAAAGTATGGATTCATATTATCTGAATCCATGTATATCAAATATTCAGAATAGATAAATCCAGACCTTGGTAGTTGCCAGGAACTGTGGATATAGGTTAATGGAGAAAAACCACATAACAGGTAAGGAGTTTATCTTTGGAATGATGAAAATACTTTGGAACTAGATAAAGGTGGTGGCTGCAACCTTGTAAATATGCTTAAAAGCCATTGAGTTGTTAACTTTAAAATGTTTAATTTTAGGGAATATGAATTTTACTTCAATAATTTTAAAATTATATTTTAAAAACTACAAATTGATACATAATATAATTAATTATACCATTGCTTATAAAAGCAAAAACAAAATAACCAAAATATTCATCCCCAGAAGACTGGCTAAACATCCATACACTAGAATACTATATGAAAGAATAAGGAAACTCTTCATCATGGAAGAAGTATCCAACTATGTATCAGAATAAGAAATTTTTTCACAAACTTAAGTGAAAAAATGTTCTTTAATATGTATCATTAACTGTGGGAAAGAGAAAAGTTTACATGGTGTGCTAATATTTGTTAAAATATGGGCACAAATTCACTTACCTATGTATACAAATACCTAGAAAGATATTTAATAACATTAGCTACTGTGTTAGGAGTTGGGTAGCAGAACAAGGAGGGAGGAAGACTTTTAACTTATATAGTTTCAAATATTTCATTTTGAATCACAATTATTTAAATGAAAAGTCAGGCTTTTGAAAGTCTTAAGCAAGTTTTATCTACAGAATTTTAAGCTTTCAAAATGATTAACTACATATAAGAATATAAAGTTATTTAAGACTTAAATGTACAGCCAGGCACAGTGGTGCACTCACTCCTATAATCCCAGTGACTTGGGAGGCTGAGACAGGAGGATCACAAGTTTGAGGTCAGCCTCAGCAACTCAGTGAGTCCCTAAGTAACTTATTGAGACCCTGTTTCAAAATAAAAAATGAAGAGGGCTGGGATGTAGTTCAGTGGTAAAGCTTCCCTGGATTAAACCCCCAGTACCCTAACCCCAGTGCTTTAAATACACAATCTAATTAATAAGGTTATCACATGTAATTCTAAACCAGACAAGTAGAACATTGCCTGCATTCCAAAGGCTCCTCTGTAGCTTTAACTGCAAACCCCTTCATTTTAAAAGAGGTTAGTAACCATAACCTAACTTGTTATCTACTCAACTTGTTTTTTATATATTAATTTTCTATTTGTCTATCCCTAACTGCATTAAATTTATTTTTGTTTTTTAACATATGTAAATTGAATTCATCCATGTTTGCTGCATATTTTTGTATACATTGCAATACAAAATTGTTACATTAATATATCAAATTATTTATCAATTTTATTATGGATAGACTATTGGATTGTGTCTAGTTTGTAGTTATCATAACAGTGCTACCTCTGGACACCAATATATATATCCTACTGATGTGCCAAATCACACAATATTCTGGGGTATCTTTTAGTTAAAGCTTTCTAAAAGCATAGCCCTAAATTATAGCACAGCTGTCTTCAATTTTACTAGAAAATACCAATCTGCCAACATGTTTATATAGCTACTCTCCCATAGTACTGCATTAAGCATTCCCATTATCCTACCTCCAACCAAAACTTGATATTAATTTATTTGAAAAAATTTCCAGTCTGGTGGTTATAAAACAGTACTTCATTGTCTTAATTTGCATTTTTCAAATCACCAATGAGGTGGTCACTTTTTAAATCTGTGCATCGACAGAATCTTTCTTTTATGAAATGGTATGTTCAAATGTTTTGCTCATATTTAATTGTTTGACATTTTCTTCTTTAAGTTGTTCTTTATATTCTATGAATTCTATGATGGTTGTGTGTGAGAAATATCTTCTCCCACATGGCTGCTGGATTTTCACTTGGTTTTTTGAATAAAAGTTCATCACTTTAATGAAGTTAATTTTGCAATTTTATAAATTTATAAGGATATTTTACTTTGAGGTCATAATGTATTCTATATTATTTTGTTAAACATTTTTTAATGTTTCCTTTCACATTTAATTCTACCTTCCACTTATGGGTGATATTATTGCATATGAGGGATAGAAATCCACTGCATTTTTGCTCATATGGATAATCAGCTGTCCCAGCACAGTTAACTTAAGAGATTGTCTTTTCCTAAAAATGTTGTGGTGCAGAATCCCATGAAAACAGAAGGGAGAACAGCAGAATAGAGGGAAAAGACCAGAAGGAGAGAGAAGGAGAAGGGAGGAGGGGTACTAAGAATAAAACAGACCAAATTATATTGTGATATTATGTGCATATACAAACAGGTAACAACAAATTCCATGATTATGTGTAATTATAATGCACTAATTTTTTTTTAAAAAACTGCCAACAGAAAAAAAATTCACCTTTGTCTGACTACTCTCCAAGTTATCTACTATTTTAAGTCAAATTCCCAAATACATTAAGTCTACTTCTGAGCTCTATTGTTCATTTGCTTAAACCTGAACCTCTGCACCAATACCATGCTGTTTTAATTCCTATAGCTTTAAAATAATATTTGGCGTCTGGTAGGATAGCCCTTCATCATTTTCTTTGAGAATGTTACATCTCTTCTCCCCCCACAATCTTATAACATCTATTTTTTTTTCTTGTTCTTTCTCCCATCCTTCTCTTTAATTATAACATACATGCTTGACCTTTTGCATTGTCCTATACATTTTTAAATGAATTAGTCAAGTTCCAAAACAAATAAGCAATTTCTGTCTCTCTCACACACACACACACACATAAACTGCCTTATGAGATTTTGATACTGTATTAAAGTTGTGGGTCATTGTGTATTTAATAATTTTGATCCTGCAATAACTGTTATCTTTAATTAATTTTTGTTTTTGCTGGAAAAATAATGTAATTTTTATAAACTAATCAATTATACATTCAAATAATCCATCATTTTTTCTTTTGGATTTTCTACAACTGACCATTTTGATTCTTCAACTGCAAATTTTATACCTTTTGTTATTTTCCACAAGGCTGAGTAATCAGTGCAGTAAAGGGAAGATTTAAAGTTGCAAACATGGACAACCTGTTGCATTTCAGATCTCAGAGCAAAAGCCTTTAGTGTTCAGCATTAAGTGTGATGTTTAACATATACTTTTGTTTATAGCCATTTTTAAATCAGATTAAAAAAATTATTCTTCAGAGTTTTTAACATAATGAAGCAAGTAATTTTATCAAATCTTATTTTCTGACCTAGTTAATTAAATGATTCTCTTACTTTAGGAGTAAAATAAACTAATTTATTTTCTAATATCAAACCAAGCGTATGTGACTGGCTTAAGGCTAATTTTCTCAAGATGTCTTATTCTTTTTTTTTAAGATTTTTTTTTCATTTTTTTTTGGTATTAACTGATATAACAAATTTCTTTTTTTTTCACAATACCTTTATTTATATATTTTTATGTGGTGCTGAGGCTTGAACCCAGTGCCTCATACACACCAGGCAAGTGCTCTACCACTGAACTACAACCCCAGCCCCAAGATGTCTTATTCTTTTATATATAAATCTCTTTAGAATTTCTGAATCTCTGTCCATAAAGGGAATTTGTCTATAACTTTCCTTTTAAAAATTGGTCTTTTTAATTGTTGGTGTAAAGACTATACAAAACTCAATTTCTTTGAGTTTGTGTAAGGTTGGAATTATATTTTCCCTGATGGTTCTGAAGGTGAAATCACTGGATCTCAAATTTTCTTGTCTGTGTGTGTAGGGGGGTGTTCACGTAATAGTTTAGTGGTTAGTTTATTTAATGGTTATAAAATATTCAGCTTTTCTATTTAATTTTTTTCCTTTTGTCTCTTTTTTGTTCCTTTCAATACTGGGGATTGAACCTAGGGCCTCATACATGCTAGGCAATCTCCATCACTGAGCTACACATCTAGCCCTTCATTTATTTTTAATTCATCTTACATGTGCTACCTATCTTGTTTGACTTAGTTTATTTTATATAATATTTCAAATGTAAAGATTTAACACTGCTCTTTTCTCCTACATGGTCATCTATGGAAAGATGTGTATTTTTATCAGAACCCACTGCTACTCTGAGTATAATTTGGGTTCTATCTTTAAGGAAGGGGAAAGTTGATACTGAACAGGCAGTGAGCTTGGTGGTAAATATAAAAGACTGCTAAGAACTATACTGCCAGAGCAATAAAGCTGAAAAATTACTCTCTTGAGATTTATCAGCAATACTGTGGATTATAACTGCCAGAGCACAATAGTATCATGGCAATAGAATCACAGCAGAAAACCAAAAAGTCAAATTAAAGTCTTTCCTTATAATGATGGAATACTACACTAAAAGATTTGTAATATGTTTTTTCTGAAGATATTCTGTTGTTAAAAGTCAGCATTCTGACATGGTACTGGCTGTCCTGTATTAGGTAATTAAAATATTTTGTCCTTCATAAGGACTCAACTGTGTAATAAAAAGAACACATTTTTAATTTCAAAGAAGTCTGAGGAAGATTGTTTACATATATACATTCCTTATGTACAGGACCTTTTATAGGGAAGACAAAGAGAAGAGCATAACTAACAGTGCAGTCCAGAAACAATTAGAAAGTGTTTAGTAGGCTACCAAAAAAAAAAAAAAAACAGACGAGAAATGAAAACTTCTACTGAAATAATGAATCAAATATTTTGTTGCTTAGAAGTGTTTTAAATGGTTACACAAAAGACCTGAATTAACTTTGAGGCTTTTTTCTAAAAAGTTCAAGTAAACAAAGACACTACAAAATTAAATGCTTAAACATAGATTTTAGGGATATAAATATAAAGAAGTATGAAAACTAGTAAGAACTTAGTTTCCTTAACAGTTTTAAGACACTAAAGATATATTATTCCCATTTAGGTTGGGAATATAACTCAGTGACAGAGCACTGCTTAGCATGTACAAGGTCCTGGGTTTGATTCTCAGTAACACGTGCACACACACAAAGCCCATTGTTCGCATTTGCCAAGTAACTCCCAAATTGCATGTGCAAGTGCTGAAGCACTGCGTTCACTTATTCCTTGCCAAAGCAAATTAATAATTTTAATAAAATTAATAATTTTGACATGTGTTATAATGACACCCCAGTAACCTGTCTTAATCTGCAAGTAATATAGCATGTCTGCTACCAGTCTTTCCTTCATTTATGGTAAACATTGTTAATTACTCGTACTACTCCCTTTTCCCAAACCTAGACATCAAAATCTCTCAAATGGAACTTTCAGTAAGCTGACAACCACTACACATTATTCCAACAGGCAAAATAGATAGAGAATATTTCCCATTCTTTCCTCTGTGGCTTGAAAGAATTAAAACAAATCTAACAAAGGGGTTATAGAGAAAACACATGTAACTAAGGGACCACACAATTTTCAAGCATGTGACTTAGGGTTTATTTGTGTTCTGAAAGACAGACAAAATTTTTCACTCATCTACCACAATGGAGTTTATAGAATTATAAATCAGATGATGAAGTTTACAGCCAGATTTGATTCATATTCTACTGTTCTGAATCCCTGACATAAGTGACATTAATGGGACTTGACTGGGATATTTTACCAAATGAACTTAGCAATACCCTGATTTACTGTGCCTTTTCTTCTCTACCTCTTTTCTTCAAAAAGTTTTCTTTAACAATGTCAAATCAATTAGGATTAGTTATTTCTTCTTCAAAATGTTTATTTACTTCAGTCCTTTTCATTTTACTACTACTCTCTAATTTTACATCCAGTCTATTCTAATAGCTTTTAGAGAAACAGATTTCTATTTCTTCAGTCTCTCACTGCAAATTGTCTTAAGGCATAAAGGTAAAATTTTAAAAATATAATTTGAACACCAAGACCCATCACTGATTCCCCAATGCTGTTCTAATCATTGAATCACCACCATCATCATTCACATTTAATGAAGGTTTACATGCCAGGCAATGGGCTGTGTACCTTTCAAATGTATTCTCCTGTTTAATATCAATGCAACTCTATATGATAGCCTTATATATATATTTTTCTTTCCCATTGTTTGATTCAGCTAATGTCTTAATCTGGGGTAACCATGTACCCCAAAATAGAACCCAAGTGGAAGATTGCTTAATGGCAATAGGCACAAATTCCTCCCATCTCTGTATTTATGCCTCTTTGCTGCAACTCCCTTCTAGAGGTGATGTCTTCTTTTTCTCCATCGCCTTGAGTATGGGCTGGTTTAGTGTCTTGCTTGCCCTACAGAATGCAGTGGAAATGATGTTTGAGCTCTGGAGTCTAGACTTTAAGAGCTTTTAAACTTCCTTCTAAACATCTTGGAGCACTGTCTGAAGTGTGATGGAAAGGAAGCCATGCAGCATCAGAGGTTATAAGGAAGAAATCTAAGTTGTCCTAGCCAACAACCAGAATCACCTACTAGATGAGCAAGTGAGGCCGGCTTCCCAGCTGAGCTGACTCCAGCTGAATGTAGTAGCCATGTGAAAGTGGCTCCATTTTCATGGGTAAAGAAAATAAGGCAGTAAGTAATTTGCACAGTACTACACATTATTATTAAGAAATAGAAATGAGATTTCAATCCAGATATCTTCTAGAACTTACACATGAAACTACTAAAATGTGCTGCCTACCTATCAGAAATACTTTTTAGATCCTTTTTAATTTGGTGCCTTCCAGATTGGTCCACAATGACATAAAGCATATTTTCTCAAAGAAACAATGTTATACATGTTATAAACTTATCTGGAGTATAGAACTCCTGCAGCAAGGGAATACTCAACCAAGATGCTTCCTGCTGTCTAAAATAGATGTTCCAATAGGTGGAGCTGAAGGAGATGTGACATGTGAAGAAAAGATTGGCTTCCCAGTATTTTAAGAATATTACCTAAGTGACCCTTAAGTCCCCTCCTTTTCTTCATTAAATCAAACAATTATCCTACCATGTACTTAACCTATTTTCTATTTCAGCATCATTATTTTTTACCTTGGTTCAGATTCTTCTTCTCCCTGCCCTCAGGGTAGAAAAGATTATCTGGGACTTTGTGTTGAAATTTAATTTGCCTAAATTTGTGCCTTACTTTCTCACCAGGAACTTAGATTTCTGTAAAATCATGTCATTAATTTTCTAACATTTTTATATTATTTGCTAAAAATGTAGTCTGCATTTATGTAAACAAAGTTTACAAACCTAATCATTATACTTTTTAAAGAGGAAATAAAACCTTAAAATGGAATTTTAATTATGTATACCTTAATTTATACAACTGGATTACTTTATCAAACAACCCAATAGTATGATTTGCTAATCTTTATAGTAACGATGAGATGGACTACTGACTTAGAAACAGTATTTTTGCAAATCTGCCCTAGGAGACACAAAAGAACACAGTGAACAGAAATTAATATAGGAATAGTTCTGCTTATTTTATAAAGGCAATAATATTCATTTCTAATTCTAAACTTTACTTCATTTTATAAATATGTTAAGTCTACTACAACTGGTTTCATAAATATATATGACATGGGTTGTGGATTACATGCTAGAATTTATGAACACAGGAGGCTGAGGCAGGAGGATCACAATTTTTTTTGCATGGGGGACCAGGGATTGAATTCAGGAGTACTTGACCACTAAGCCGCATCCTCAGCCCTATTTTGTATTTATTTAGAAACAGGATCTCACTGAGTTGCTTAGCGCCTCGCAATCCTCCTGCCTCAGTCTCCTGAGCCACTGGGATTATAGGCATGTGCCACCAGCCTGGCAGGATCACAACTTTGAGACCAGCCTCAGCAACTTGGCAAGAATCTAAGCAGTTTAGCAAGACCCTATCTCAAACAATAAAAAAGGTTAGAGATTTAGCTCAGTGGTAAGGTGCCTTTGGGTTCAACCCCCCAATACCAAAAATAAAAAATAAATAAAACTTATAATGAAAAAAATCTTCCTACACTAAAAATTTCCAACCATCATTCCATGGCTTTACATGGCTATTTTTTATTTAATTCAATACTTATGCAACATTACCTCCTCAAAATGAAGACAGTATTCTTCAGAGTGGCAGTATCACTGATAAATAGTTTACCAGAGATTAAAAAGTTCACTTAATAATAGAACATGTTAGTAAAAGAACAAGTTAATGATGTTTGTATATAAACAAAGAGAAGAAAAGAAAAAATAATAAGTTGAAGGTCTTAAAGAAAACCATGGGTAAGTAGGAAGCTTTCAGAAGAACATTAGATACTAGAGTAGAAGGGGAACACCATGAGGGGGATGATAAAAGAAGTGAGGATCCTGAAAATAAAATTGCATTCATTTAAAAATTATGACTAGGTCATATTCCTGATATTTATATTGCAGTGATTTATAGTTTTTTGCTTAGAGGCTGCAAATATGAATAGGGAAAGAGTTCACCACTACCACCAGCCACCAATGTAGAGGAAGGTGATTAGGAGCAAAATAACAGTATAAAACTCTGGGGTTTTCACCACCTTCCATCCTCACTCCCAACATGCCATCTCTAGCTCATATAAAATAATCTTTAATCTAACTGAATAAATTTCCTGACACTTGGGTTTATAAACTATAATCTTACAATATAATAAATCCACTAGCCTAATTAAATAGAATTATTGTTTCAGTTAGCATCTTATATAAGCTATTTGTATGCCTAATCACATCGTGCTTCTATAGAAAATTTGATTGAGAATTCTTACCTTAGTTTCTAGAAGCCTGCTCTTTTCCATTGGGACAGAGAACTCCCTTTGCCAGGAGTTAATCAGGGTGGCTCCTGTCATCTAAGGCTGAGATGCCAATGGTATAGGGTTTAAGCTTGCATGGTAATTGGGAATACAGAGTATCAAGAAAGATCTAAAGAAGCGTATTATAGCCAGAGAAACGTTCTTTTCCTTACTACCTTTTTTTTTTTTTGGTACTGAGGATTGAACCCAGCTCTGCTCTACCACTAAGTTACATCCCCAGTCCTTTTTATTTTTTGAAACATCGTCTTACTAAGTTACTGAGGCTGGCCTAGAACTTTTGATCCTCCTGCCTCAGCCTCTCAAGTTGCTCAGATTATAGGCAGGCAACACCATGCCCAGCCTTTTCCCCTTAATTCTTAATTACAAGTGAAATTTTACTTTAAGGAATGCTATTAGGTATATTTACATTTCAAGAATTATACTAGAGCATTATTCCAGAGAATATTTTCAGCTCTTATCTATACCTGCCAATACATTTTCTCAGACCTAAAGATATGTTTATGCTTCATGTAGATCAAGCAACATTACCAAGCATTAAAAAAAAATTAGATTCTCCAAGAATAAAGTGTCCCAGTAGAGTAAATGGATAGCGAAAGATGTGATTCAAATAGAAGAAGAGAACCAAAATTTTCTAGTCTTAGAAACGCTGCAGAGTTAAAAATTATTAATAGGGGTTGAGAATTCATATGAAGAAATAGTCTGAAACTACTCATAAAAGATTCCCAGGCTGGGTGCAGTGGTGCATGCCTGTAATCTGGAGGCTAAGGCAGGAAGATCATGAGTTGAAGACCAGCCTCGTCAACTTTGTGAGGACCTCAGCAACTTATACCTATCTCAAAAATTTTAAAAAGGGCTGGGGATGTAGCTCACTTCTGGGTTCAATTCCCAGTACCAAAGCAAACAAACAAACAAACTAAACCAAAAACCAAAAAACAAAACAACTTGACCTTGGACCATGGCAGAGAAAGTCAAAATAAAAAGGCCTCTGAGCCTTAAGCCTTCTACAGATAGAAAGCAGGCTGAGAAAACATACACAAATATGGGCCTCTCTTCATGGAAAAAATGGTGACTCAGAGAATGTAGTCAAGAGTCCAGAGGGCAGAGGCAATAGCTACAAAGAACCACTTCCAGGCTTATAGACTTTCACCAATGAACCTGTAACCTGGAGCCTGACTGCACTTCAAAACTGCTCTATGCCTCCGCTCCCCCCACCCCCCTACCCCAAGTCTGAGAAGCATCTGTTCTGATTATTCCTGTGTCATTACCGTATGTTGGGCATGTATAGGCCAAATAACTAATACATTTAGTTTACAATAAGTCTTTTGATTCAGAGGAACTATATTTGAAAAGCTGTACCCAAAGAGACACACCTGAGGAGTCACACCTGAAAAGTCTCAGCTCAGGTAACTGGACATGATTGTAGATAACATCTGAGACCTCAATCCTAAACCTAAGGCCATAATGGGATGACATACTGATATTTTGGCAGGAAGGGATTAAGGGATTAAATGGTTTTTACATATGAGAGATATGTGAATAATTGGGAACCAAAGGATGGACTGCAGTAGTTAGGTCTCAACAACGGCCCCAGTGAACCACATCTCCCAGTATTCTTGGCCTGACCCCCATATTAAATCTCACATTAAGTCACTTTAACCAACAAACTCAATAGAAAGCAATAGTGCTAGTTCTAGGACTAAGTCTCAAAAAGAGCTGCTATATTTGCATTTTTGGTAGACTGCGTGACAATATGAGTCCAGCTAATCTGCAAACAAAATCATGTAAGCTGACCACCGAGACTATACGGAGAGGGAAAGAAACCCACCCACCAACCCATTCAAGCCTTCAGATGATATCCCCAATCATATCTTATCACAACTCTATGAAAGACTTTAGGCAAAATGGGAAAATAAATTCCCCAAGTAATCTACAGAATCACAAAAGCTAATAGTAAATGGTTTTAAATATCTAATTTTATGGTTGGTTTGTTATGTAATAACCAATAAGTAAAACAGGAATGACAGAGTACTCTGAATATGCAGCGTGGAACACACGCTCACTTCTATGGTGAAGAAAATAAATAGCATGATGAATTTTCACCTAGGCATACACCTCATTACCCATGATGAAGATATTGAAGCATAACAACAATCTTGAAACTTCAGTTGTGCCCTGCCCCAGTCAACATCAACCTTTTCCCACCATGAATTGAACTAACTATAATTCTAATTTCTATTACCACCAATAAAATTTTGTCAGTATCCATCATAGTATATGCTTTTTTCTTTCTTCTCAATATATTGTCTGGAAAATACATTTTCCTGTTTTATCAGTAGGCCTTTGTGTGTGTGTGTGTGTGTGTGAACATACCACAATTCTGTTCATGGGCATTTGGAATGATTTATACTTGGGCTTTTATGAGTAAAACTGTTATAAGCACTGTAATTGTTTTTTTTTATGTGTCAAGTTGACTAGGCTAAAGGGATACTTACATATCTGGTAAAACATTTCTGGGTATGTTGGGGAGGGGTGTTTTCAAAAGATATTTGCATTTGAATCAGTAGACTGAAGAAAGAAAATCTACCCTTACCAATGTTGTCAAGTATCATTCAATCTGATGAGGGGGCAAATAGAACACAAAGGCAGAGCAACGGCAAACTCCTTCTCCCTTTTTGAGCTAGGACATTCATCTTCTCTTGTGTTCAGACATCAGTGCTCCTGGTTCTCTGGCTCTTGAATTATAGGATTTAGACCAGATGTACACTCTCTCTCTGGTTCTAAGGCTTTGGCCTTGGCCTGACTTACACCACTGGCTTTCCTGGTTTTCTAGCTGGCAGATGTCATATTATGGGACTTCCTGGCCTCCATAATCTTGCGAGCCAGTTCTCATAATCTCCTTTTTCATGTCTATCTATCCATTCCTCCAACCATCCATCCACCTATCTTTCCTACTGGTTTAATTTTCTGAAGAACCTCCAACCTATACAAATATTCTTATATGTCTTTCTGTATATCTACTTATTCATTGTTCCTGGGTAAGTTTGTAAGAGTGAAATTGTTGGGTCATAGGAATAGATATAATTTCAAGGGTATTACCTTAGTGAGTAATGATTTTTAACACATTTTCATGTTTATTAGTTATTTGGATATCCTCTTTTATGAAAGATCTGTTCAAGTCTTATCCATAGTTTCTTATTTAAAAATGTTTTATTGTAGAAAAATAGATAAAACATAAAATTTGCCATTTTAACCATTGATAGTGTAAAATTTTACATTTTGCCTATTTGTATTAAATTATCTTTTTCTTGTTTTTTAGGCATTAATGTGTGTGTGTGTGCATGCATGTGTTATATTCTATATAGTCATTCAGGATTCAAAATCTTTTCTGGGAGACAAATCCACACAGATACAGTCATTTGATCCCTGACAAAGGCACCATATGGGGACACTGGAGAAAAGACAGTGTTTTTAATAAATGATGCTGGGAAAACTGAATATCCACATGTAGAAGAATGAAATTAGATCTCTATCTTGCACCCTACACAAAGTCAATCAAAGTGGATCAAGGAATTAGACCAGAATTTTACAATTGCTAGAAGAAAATATAGGGTTAACACTCGGATATACAGACTCAGGTAATAACTCAATAGGAATCCTAAAACTCAGGAAATAATACCAATAATTAATAAATAGGATTACATCAAATTTAAAAGCTTCTGCAGAGCAAAGGGGAAAAAAGCATGGAAGGAGAGTCTACAGAATGGAAGAAAATGTTTCCCAGCTATTCTTCCAGGAGAGGATTAATATCTAGAAAATAAAAAGAACTCAAAAAACTTGCCACCAGAAAAGTGAACAATACAATCAATAAACAGGCACATGAGCTAAATGGACACTTCTCAAAAGAAATACAAAGTCTAACAAACATATGAAAAAATTACATCTTGAGCCAACAGAGAAATGCAAATCAAAACTACATTGAGATTTCATCTTACTCTAGTTAGAATAGCAATCATCAAGAATACAAATAATAATAAATGCCGGGGAAGATGTAGGGGAAAAGGAACATTTACACACTGTTGGTGGGAGGGTAAATTGGTATAATCACTATGGAGGTTTCTCAAAAGAATGGGAATGGAACCACCATGTGACCCAGCTATACCACTATTTGTTATTTATCCAAAAGAATTAAAGTCAAGATAATATGGTATACATGCATACACATGTATATAGTAGTAGCACAATTAATAATAGTCAAGTTAGGGAACCAGCCAAGTTAGGGAATCAGCCTTAACATTATGTTAAGTAAAACAAGAGACTCAGAAAGTGAAAGTTCATAACTTTACTCTCCTGTGGAAACTAGAGAAAAAGGGGGCGGGGAGCAAATCTCATAAAATAGAAAGGAAACCAGTAGAGTGGAGGAAGGGGAGAACTGGGAGGAGGAGAGGAGGAAAAAGGGAGGTATTATGGAATGATATTGACCAAATTATGTTATGTGCATGTATGAATATGTCACAATGAATCCAACTATTATGTATAATTACAATGCACCAATACCAAATGCTTAAAATTAAAAAACATTATTGAGCCAAGCGTGGTGGTGCATGCCTGTAATCCAAGTAACTTGGGAGGCTGAAGCAGGAGGATTGAAGTTTGAAGCTAGCCTGGGCAACTCAGTAAGATCTTCACCTGTTTTCTTCTAGAAGCTTTACTGCTTTTCTTTCACATTTAGGTCCATGATTTACCTTCCTTTTTCTTGAAGGGCAGTTTGCAACTGAGTATTTCTATTAGTCCATTTCCTGCCTACAAAAATTTGGGGGTCTGAAAATCTTTCATTTTAATCTGTCTCTTTCAGTCTAAGCTGATGTTTCTGCTGGTATACAATGCTCCAAAAACCTCGTAGGATTCCACATATGACAAGGGGATCCATATCATTAGACAAGAGTGTTTTCCAAAGGTTTTTCTACAGCTAACTTTCTCTCTATTCCTGGCTTCTGCTGAGATGGTTGATTAGACAATGAGTTATATTTCTCATACTTCCAGCAAATGTTTGTCCATGTTCTGGTTTCTCCCCACAGCATATCATTTTTTTGTAGTAGACTGAGAATTTTCCAACTCACGATGTTCTGTTCTGGGTCCTTTTTACTTACCAGTTCCTTACACAATTATCCCTTTTCTCTCATATTTTACTATAAGCAGCAAGGAGAAACCAGATCAAAATCTCATCATTTGGAAGTTTCTTCAAGTAAATATCCATCATTGCTTAAAAGTTCTACTTTCTACCCCACAGTAGAATATAATACTTCCAAATTTCCTACCACTTCATAACAACAATCACCATTTCTCCAGTTTCCAATATGTTCTGCAATTCCTTCTGAAATCTCACCAAAGGTGACTTTAACATTCATATTTCTAGTAATGTTCTGTTCATGACAATATGTGTATTCTCCAAGATGATAGAAGCTTTGCCTTCCATCCTTCTCTCTTCCTTCTGAGCTCTCACAAGAAGCTAGGGTTTCCTACCATACACTTTTAAAATTCTTTCATTCTCTACTCATTATCCAATTCCAAAGCCACTTCCACAGTTTTAGATATTCGTTACAGCAGCACCCTAAATTCCTGGTGCCAAACTGTTATTAGTTTCCTAGGACTGCTATAGCAAACTTCCATCCATTGAGTGCCTATAAAGCAACAGAAATTGATTCTCTCGCAGTTTTGGAGGCCATGTGCCTGCAATTGAAATGTCAGTATATCCTCTTTGAAGGCTCTGTGGGAGAATCCTTCCTTGCTTCTTTCAGCTTCTGTGGCTCCTAGTATTTTTTAATGTAACATAATTCTAATCTGCCTTCATTTTCACATAGCTGCCTTCTCTGTATCTCAAATCTCTCCTTTTCTTTTATAAAGACATGAATCACTGGATTTAAGTCTTCATTCTAAATCCTGAATTATCTTTCTTAAGATCCTTCACTTAACTACACATACAAAGACTCTACTGACAAATATGTTCACTGTAACAATGTGATAGGTCTTCTGTAATCACTGAGTAGCTTAAATAACAAAAATCTACTGTATCATAGTTCTGGAGGCTAGAATTCACATTAAGATTTCATCAGGGTTGATTCCTTTTGAAGACTGAGAAGAATCTGTTTCATGTCTCTCCCCTAACTTATGGTGTTTACTGCCAATTTTTGGTGTTCTTTAGTTTGGCGAAGCATCATTCTGACATGTTTTCATCTTCATGTGATGTTTACTCTGTATGCATTTATCTGTATCCAACTTCAACCTTTTTATAAGAACACCAGATACACTGGATCATAGCCCACCATAATCACCTCCTCTATTATTTCTGCAAAAAACTATTCCAATTAGATCATATTCTGAGGTGCTAGGGTTTAGGACTTCAACATAAGAATTCTTAGGGACACGATTCAATCTATAAGACACACTTCTAAGTTACCAGGAGTTAAGGTACCATGTACCTTTTGGGAGAAAACAATTTTGTACACTATAACAATTATTTTTCGTTTTGTCTTTCAACATTTTAAGTATTTCATTCCTTTCTCATTCTGCTTGTATAGTTTCTGATTAGAAATCAGCAATAAGTCTTATTCTTACTCTTCCATAGGTAAAGTGTTTTCCTTAGCTTTTTTCAAAAAATTCTCCGGTCTTTGCTTTCTGCAGTTTGAATATGTTATGTCTCTGTATACTTTGGAGTTTTTTTTTCCCCTGTTACATTCTCCTGATTGAGTTTCTTATATGTGTGGTTTGGTGCTTGTCATTGATTTTGGAAAATCCTCATCTATTATTACTTCAAATACTTGTTCTGTTTCATTCTTTCCCTTTCTGGTATTCCACCCAATATACCATCTGAAAAAGATCTCAAAATTTTTGGATGTTATACTGTTTTCTTTTCCTTCGCATTTCACATCGTGAAGTTTCTATTGACCAATCTAAGTGTACTAATCTTCCCTTGGCCATGTCTAGACTGCATGATGAGCCCATCAAAGGCATGTCTGATGTAGGTTAGTTTTTCTAATTTGCAGCATTAACTTTTGATTGCTCTTAAGAGTTTCCACCTCTCTGCTTACATTATCCATCTATTCTTGCCCGTTTTCTTCATCATTTATTAAAGCCCCTAACATCTTAATTATGTGTTTAAGATTTTATGTCTGACAGTTCCAACATATTGTCATATTTAATTTTGATTCTAATAATTGTTTTGCCTCTTCAGAGTGTGTTTTTCTCAGCATGTCCTGTAAATTTTTGTTGGAAGATGAATATGACGCATCATGTAAAGGAAATGGAAGTAAATAAACCCTTATTAAGGTATAATGTTAGTTTAAGAGTTGGGCTATATTTAATGTTTGCTATAGCTGTAGGTGCCAGAGACTTCATATTCCTCTAGCATCCTTGTTTTTGTTTCCTTTTTCATTTCTTACTTCATTAAGTACTCCTCCTTGGAGAGTATATGCCTTTATAGTTGTAATCCACAGTTACTGTACTGGGTTGCTGCTGGTGTGGTAGTATAGTGTTGGGGAAGGGAAGCATTCTTTAATCTTAATGATTAAATCTTAGCCTTTTAATATGTCTGAGTCCCTGAGCTGTGACCTTAATAAATGTTTATTTTCTGCTCTTATTTCTCTGAGGTGAGAGAAGGATATAAGTATATCCTTAGGAAGACATAAGAAGGATATAAGAGTAGGAGTGTAAGAAATGCTCTTCCTCTAAGTACTATAAGGCTCTGATAAAGTGTTTTTCCCTGAAAAAAATGGTTCTTTGTTACAGAGAATGTCCTAGGCTTTTTTTTTACAGTGGCTGCTTGTCCCCTTCCATGCTAGAGCCACTAGAGGTCCTTCTTGACTTTTCATAGGAGAACCTAGTGGGGTATCTAGTGTTAAAGTTCATGAAAGAACTTTAGAGCCCACCCTAGACTGTTCCCAGGAGTTTCTCAGACTCAAGCTAATCAATATTCAGCCTCAAGCAATTTGTTAAAACCATCATTTTAGTGTTCCTACCATTGATTTATGGTTGTTATGGCTTCTGTTGCAGGTTAACAGATCTTGGCCCTGTTCTGGATTTTCCTGTTTCTCCATATTTCAGGGTAGCAGTTTGCCCTGCAATCTCAATTTTCTGATTGGCCCATGTAAAGGCAGTGATTTTCAATATGTTCACCTTTTTCTTTCTGTGAGGATGATAGTGATGACTTCTAATTTCTTTACAATTTGGAGGTGAAACCCTAAGTCCTACAAATGTCTTTAATATAATTTTTTTAAAATTCACACAATTTTTCCCTAGCTGTTGCAGCAGCAGTGATGATCAGTCCCACTAACTATATCCTATCTACTACCAGAAGACTTCCACTTCTCTCCATTGCCTTTTTCTCAACCAGGATTCTACTGGAGAGTTAATTGCTATTGAAAATTATTTAAATGATTATTTTCTCAGTTCTCCCATGGATGACACATCACTAATATCATTCTAGGTGCATAAAAGATGAGTTAATTTATTACATATAATAGGTGAGCTAGCCACTTTAATCCTTAATATTTCAATGGATGATTCCTAGAAAGGGATATTTTCTTAAATAACTGCAAAACATTTATCACATTCACTAATTCACATTCAGGAAATTCAACATAGCTAAAATTCTTTTTGTGTAATCTATCATTTATAGTACAGTTTCACAATTGTCCTAAGAATTTACTTTTCCCCTAAAAGAATTCTGTTCTGTATCATATATGACTTCAGCTATAATCTATCTTATTATTATTTCATCTATCTTTCAATTTAGAACAATTCTTTGGCCTTTCTTAGCTTTCATGTCATTGACATTTTTGAAATACCATCCAGTTTCTCTCTCTCTCTCTCTCTCTCTTTCTTTCTCTCTTTTGGTGATCTTGGAGACTGAACCCAGGGGCACTCTAATGCTGAAGTATAGCCTCAGCTCACGTGCCCCCTCTTTTAAACTGTAAGACATTTTCTCACTAAGTATTCCAGGATAGCCTCAAATTTGCAGTCCTCTTGTCTCAGCCTTCCCAGTTGCTCAGATTATAGGCATGTGCCAACGTGCCCATGTCCAGTTGCTTTTTAATACATTTCTGATTTTGGTTTTATTTAATGTTATCTCATAATTAAACCAAAGTTTCTCATCCCAGCATGATACTGAATTTTTTTCATAGGCAACTTGAGTTCTGAAAATGCAGACAAAGGATTGTCAAGTTCTTTGTATATGTGTGCTTGTATGTGTGTGTTACTGGAGATTAAATATAGGGGCACTCTACCACTGAGTTTCATCCTCCACCCTTTTAAAGTTGTTGTTTTTGGGTTTTGTTTTTTGTGGCTCAGGTTGCAATCCTCAAATTTGCAATCCTCCTATCTCAGCCTTCCCAGTTGCTGGGATTGTAGGAGTGTCCCTCATACCCAGCTTGTTCTCTATAATACAGTGATTATGAGTCCCCTGGAAACTGGGTTGGGATGTACTGTAGGACCATGCAAATATCTTGTTGCTCATCAAATTTCTGATTTATTAACCATTGATGATTCTTGATCAGTCTTTACTATGATGATTGCAATTTATGATGATTGCAATTTACTATGATGAAGATTCTCTAATTTTATCACTCATTTCATCTATTATCAGCATCCTACATATGGAATTTCCTCAGCTTTCTCTATTAATCTAGTTAGCTTTTCAATCTGTATCTTATCAGTATAAACTCCCAGTTCCTGTTTTTTCAATAGTTGAATACTGTCCTTAATTACTTTGATGTGCAAATAGTCTGAGGTTTGGCCAGGAGGAACCTCTTCAACCTAGCTCCTGTGTTCTTTCAACATGCCTTCATCATTTTGTTTTGAATATTTCTTTACTTTATGATAACATTAAGATGTGCCAGGCTAATCTTAGTCCTTTTTGTCCCACCCCTCAAGATCAGTCATTTCTCCAAAAATCTCTGATTCCTTTTAGTGGAAAATGGTATTAGAAAACAAGGTATATTAATTGTTGTCAGGGTAAATAGGAATCTAATCCTGTGCCATCCAGTTTGATAACCACTAACCACATATGATCACATAAATTTAAAATTAATCAAAATAAATGAAGCCAGGAACAGTGGCACACCATAATCCCAGTGGTTCGGGAGGCTGTGGCAGGCAGGAGGATCCTGAGTTCAAAGACAGCCTGAGCAAAAGCAAGGCGCTAAGCAACTCAGTGCGACTTTGTCTCTAAATAAAATACAAAATAGGGCTGGGAATGTGGCTCAGTGGTCAAGTGCCCTGAGTTCAATCCCTGGCTCAAAAAAAAAAAAAAAAAAAAAAGTGAATGAATGAATGAATGAATGAATGAATAAATAAATAAATAAATAGAAATTTTAGTTCCTTAATTTCATGAGTCATGTTTTATGTGCTGATAACAACATGTGTCTAGAAGATACCATCCTGGCCAGCATAAATGTATACAGAATATTGGAATCATAGAAAGTTCTCCTGGATATCACTGTTCTAGATCTTTGAAGTAAGCAAATCTAGGAAACACTCAAAGCAAGAGTTCCCACTCTCTATTGTTCTTTATATATCTTCCTATGTTCCAATAAACACTTTTATGTATTAAACAGTTATTTATTGAGCACATACTATCAGAAAGGTACTATTCAAGGCCTTGTGGATTCACCAATAAAGATACATTGTCTGTTCTCTTAAAAACTTATAATTAAATGAGAAGTCAAAAAATAAATGAATGAATTCCAACATAATGAGTTTAAAACAGGGTATTAATAACTATATATATCTTATATTGGGGATATCAAGGAAGGCTTCTTGAAAGAAATGATATTTAAATTTTAAGCATAGAAAGGTAAATAATTATTGGCCCGGCAATTTGGGGGATATGGTAGGAGTGGGGGTACTTGCTATTCTCCATCAGATTTTTTATCTCTGTTCCACTTAGTCACTTTCTTTCCCATATACCCTATCAAAACTCTGCTCATATTTCAAAGTCCAACTGTTAAATATATTTTTTAGTACCTCTAACCAGACAAACCTCCAAACATACTATCTTGCCAGGCATGGCTACATACACTGTAATCCCAGTGACTCAGGAGGCTAAGGCAGTAGGATTGCAAGTCTGAGGCCAGTCTTGGCAATTTAGTGAGATCCTGCCTCAAAATAAAAAATAGAAAGGGCTGCGGATATAGCTCATTGGTAGAGCACCCTTGGGTTCCATCCCTGGTACTTCAAGGGAAAAAACTATACTATTTCCACTGATTTCAGGCATACACAGTCTAGCCTTATCTTTGTGCTTATCAATATAATGAGTAAGAACATGGGCTTTGAAGTCAGATTTAACTGCTTGCTAGCTGTGTGACTTTAGGCAAGTTACTTGATTTTCCTAAACCCCCAATTTCTGCATGTGAAGGTGGGATTAATAGTACCTCATAGTTAAATACGTTTGATGATGAAATAAAATTATGTACAGAAAAAACTCTGCATAGTGACAAGAATGTGGTAAACTATGTACTCTACTAGGAACAATATCCCTATAACTTGTTTCTTCCTTCGTTTGTTTACAGTTTTAAAATTGATCCCACTTTCCAAGGTCAATCTTTTATATAATCATAGCATACATTAATTATTTTAGTGACTTCTGACAAATCACCTAAATTATTTATGCATCTTCCAGTCAGAAAATAATGGCATATTCATAGGTAAAGTATTTTAGACAATTCTATTTATGACTATGAAATCACAAAAATCACATTTCAAAAATTTACTTATCAAAAAATTTTATCTATTGTTTGCAGCAACTTTATATGAAATATGTAAAATCTTAAAATAAAAATCATTTCCCCTTTAGTTAATTTAGGTAAGGATTTTTATATGAAATAAAACAATTATTTAAAAATATTTTCAGGTTGGTGGAGTCTGATAATATCTCAATTGTTATCAGACTGGTAAAATGGTAAAAAAGGATGTCTTTTAATAAAAATCAATTTTTCTGAATCCACATTCCTATTTATAATTTGAGCTTAGTAAATCAAACCTTAAAATTCATTCCTAGGGAAACAACACATCTTTATTGTTATGCAAATATATTTAAAAGTTAATGCAATAATAATCAGAAAGAATTAATATTAAATAATAGGATCAAAGAGAATTTCTTTTCTTTGATATGTTATTAAGAAATCTGTTGCCTAGCATGTGTGAGGCACTGGGTTCAATCCTCAGCACCACATAAAAATAAATAAATAAGCTGGGTACATGACACACGCCTGTAATCCCAGCACTTTGAAAGGCTGAGGCAGGAGAATCGCAAGTTCAAAGCCAGCCTCAGCAATGGCAAGGTGCTAAGCAACTTACTGAGACCCTGTCTCTACATAAAGCACAAAATACGGCTGGGGATGTGGCTCAGCAGTCAAGTACCCCTGAATTCAATTCACAGTCCAAAAAAAGAAATCTATGCACAAGGCTCTAAGTTCTATCCCCAGGATTGCAAAAAAATAAAAAGGAAGAGAGAAAAAGGAAGGAATATAGGGCGAGTGGGAGGGAGGGAATAAGTCTGAAAGAGTAGGGGGAAAAAAGCAAGTCACACAGCAAGAACTAGAGATAGCTTCTTTTGTCCTTCACAGCCTAGTTAGAGGAGCACCAAGTGAACTGCTTCATCATTTTTTTACAGATAAAAAATGTGATTTTTCAAATGAATTATTTTTTTCCTTTGGTACCAAGGATTGAACTCAGGGGTACTTGACCACTGAGCCACATCCCCAGCCCTATTTTGTGTTTTATGTAGAGACAGGGTCTCACTGAGTTGCTTAGTGCCTCACCATTGCTGAGCTGGCTTTGAACTTGCGATTCTCCTGTCTCAGCCTCCCAAAGTGCTGGGATTACAGGCTTGCGCCACTGCACCCGGCTTCAAATGAATACTTTTAATGAAGCATATTTTTCTTACATAAAGTAAAAGCATGAAAAGCTAAAATTTTAGTGCTTATTTTCCAGAAGGAAAAGAAATGCTCACCAGGATTAACAAATACCAATCCTAAAAAGGAGAGCAACATCATTTCTGCCAAAGTAACTCACAGATGTACTATTTTCTTTACCTGAACAAATATCATTAAGACAAATATGTAGTACATTTCTGTTTCCTTATTGCCCTTACTATGTACACTTTAATTTTCTTTCAAGTTAGTTTAAGTAAAATAAAAACAGATTTTTTTTAAACGGGGGATTAGGAGCTGTGCATGATGGTGTAGGCCTATAATCCTGGCTACTCAGGAGGCTGAGTCAGGAGGATCAGAAGTTTAAGGTGGCCTCTGACAACTTAGTAAGACTCTGTCTCAAAATAAAAAGAACCTAAAAAAGGGCTGGGGATATAGGTCAGTAGTAAAGCAGCCCTGGGTAAATTCCCAGTATCACAAAAACTAAATTAGGGTCGTGTGCATGTGCTAAGGTATAGCTCAGTGGCAGGCAGGGCACATGTAAGAGGCACTGGGCACAATTCCAACACTAAAATAACAACAATGACAAAACCTAGAGATGTGAGAAATTTCAGAGTATACTGCTATGTTCAAACAATCACTAAATCCCACTCATATATTATCATTATCTATTACAGCATTTATAAACTGTAAGTTTTCTATATGTTGTTATTTTAAATAACTGTGTACAATCCACATCCCCTTGTGGGTAAAATACACTTGACAGTGAAATCTTTGTTCATGTTTTTTTCCCAAAGGTGGCCTTACCTGTGGAGTCCAATAAAAAGTGGGGCTCAATCTGTAGAGTTTTCGTTTGTGGAAACTCTGAAGTGGCCTTGTTCGGGCTGCTGTACTCATGATAGCCAAGGATGGAGATTTCAATCTTGTCCTGTCTTTTCTCCTTTTCTTACTGTGCTTCTGATTAAGTAACCAGCTACTGGAGGAAGAGAGCTCATCTAAATTCTCTGAAGCACTGAAATGTCATGAAATAATTGGAGGGGGTGGGTAGTAAGAAGGGAAATAAAACAAAACAAACGAAAAGACAAAGAAAACTAAATGTAAATTGCCTTGGTCCATTATGATAGAAGAGCATTAATTTTAGCCAATTTTGTAGTAAAAGTTGGTGAAAAAAATTATATCAATTGGGCAATTTTACATATTCAAGTTGTAGAAATAATTTCTACTTCTATCTTCTCCTGCAATACAAATACCCTCAAAGTTAGAAAATACAAGTTCTATAATATTATATCAATGCTTGTTATATACCAATAATCCATACATTGTACAGAGCTTTAACTATTTCCATAAAAAATATTTTTTGCATAGGGGTAAAATTACATAGGATTAAAGGCTTAAAACATGGTAAATTCTCATCACTGCATTATTAGTGGCTCTAAAATAAGCACTGTATACCATTTCACTGAATCCTAAAACAGAGCTGTAATCCCACTATATTTTAGGAACTATTAAAAACTTCTGGTGATATAGGTCAGGCACAGTGGCTCACGCCTGTAATCCCAGTGACTTGAGAGGCTGAGGCAGGAAGATCACAAATTCAAGGCCAGCTTTGGCAGCTTGGCCAGACCTGTCTCAAAAAATGAAATATAGAGGGTTGAGGATGTAGCTCAGAGATAGAACACTCCTGGGTTCAATCTCCAGAACCAAGAAAATAAGAATGGAACGATCATATAAGTTACACATAAAAATAAGCATACTTAACTTCATAATTACCTTTTCATGTTAATTTTTAACATATTTAGGTAACTTCATTCATACTAGTATATTACACATAAAGTAAGCTTTCAGGTACTACAAGGTGCCAATTTCAATCTTTTTATGTACACTAAAGCTAATCAATTTAATAGTCTAACATTAACCTGCTATATGTGATCCTGATAATCAACATATAAATTCTAAAAATTCTATTTGGTTCAAGTAGGATTGGTGTTTGAGGATAAACATAAGATATGGTTTTTCTATATGATTGCTATAAAATATTCTAGTAGATTAGGGGTAAACAATACAATTCAAAATGCTTTATGTAGGAATGAGAAACCAGAAATAAGGGTGCTTGCATGGTTTATGTTAGTGAAACAAAAAAGAATAACTAAATATAGAAGTTGGTTACTATAATACATTCAACAAAGACATATCTGAGTATATACTATTAGCCAGAATAGGAGAAAGAGCCAATGAAGACTATTTTACTTCTAAACCACTCACTAAAGTCTCCAGTGACCACTACTTTGGGAATAGTCCTTGGCAGAATTACTATCTCTTTCCCTCCCTTTGTTCTTTGTTCTGCTCCCTAATCCTTTTGCACTAAGTATTATTTCCCCTCCCTTTGCCCAGCATTCCAAATTCTAAAGAGAAAAGCCATATACAAATGCTTCAGATGTTAACTACTAAATTTCTTTAGATTTACAGAACCCAGAGCATCAAACAAACATCATAATGTATAACGGCTCTCCTTAGTCTTTAATTCTAGGCAAGGACTCATACAAAGCTTGTAAATTTTTGTGAGGTCAACCTGCAGAAAAGTAATGCATCTGTCTAAAAATGAAACTATAGGAACTAGCTCCAAAAGGCTGAGGTCCATTGCCATGTGCTGGAAAAGAAGAAAACAGGAGATATATACCCACAGAGCTGCCTATCACATCAAATGTGAGCAAAAACATATACAATAGCCAATATGAAGTTAGGCACTAAATATGCCAGGTAGCTGGCAAAGAAATGAGTCAAGTACAGAGAGAGGTCAAGTTTCATTAAGTAGCAGTTATTAAAGGTAATCAAGGCAGGAGAGTTAGGATTTAGGAAGGCTAGGTAGATTCAGCAAAACAGTTTCTTTCTTCAACAAGTAAGAAACTTCTTTAGGCAGAAGCAAACTGAAACCAGTCTTGGAAATCAGGATCTGTCAGTTCCCCATTGTTGAAGATTAAACACCTGAGGCAAGCACAAAAAGTTTTATTTAAAAGATAGAACAGAAAGAGAGACACAAGTTCTGGTACCCCAGGGAGTACCCATTTTATAGATTTTAGGTTTCCTTTCTTCTCAAGTCCCCTCCTCCTCTTATCTTGCTTATGTGGCCAAAGGTTGGAAAGGAGCCATCCAGAAGTACTTCTCCCTTTTTTCCATATCTGCCCAAGAAATATAAGAAGGGAGTTGCCCAAGGGGATATTCATTACCAATTTTTGCTAGGAAGAACAATTCCCTGGAGGCAGGTGACATTGCCAACAGATCCCAAAGGAGGGGAAGTATCCTGGAGGTATTAGCATTTTATTTCCTTCTGAATCAGCCCCCATCTTCCTGATCCAGTCATGTACAATGACTGTCCTCTTGCCCACATCTCAATACACAGTCTCCTTAAACCTTCTTCTGGTTTAGCACCTAAGAGAAATTACAAATTTTGAGAGCTTTCTGGGAGCCTGAGACATGTATAACCAACTCTTCTTTCTACTTAACAACTCTTCAGCTGTTAATGAGACCCTACTTTCTTCTTTCCACAAGGAGGCTTCGCTCCCAAAGAAGGAGCCATTATTTTTCTATTGAAAGGAAGGACACAGATTCTGAGCTGGCTAGAGGCTCACAGACTTGTTTAAAGATAAATGGAAAGTTTGTCATTTGTGTCACTAAATGTCATATTTAAAATTTTCTAAAGTACTGCTGGGTGCAGTGGCACACAGCTATAATCCCAGTGACTCTGGAGGCTGAGGCAGATGGTCATAAATTCAAGGCCAGCATGGGCAACTTAGGAAGACTCTGTCTCAAAATAAAAAAGCCTGGAGGTATAGCTCAGTAGTAAAGTGCCCTTGGTTGATAAATTAACAGAGGAAATATTTAGTTTTATTCATTGTCTTTAAGAATATAATTCATCCTTAAGTTCTAATTAATAAGGATTCTTACAAAGAGTCATGAAATTTTATCCTTCTCAAGTAAATAGGGAATTTACCAAAATCAAAAGATGTGAAATCTGTTTATTTGACTGAAAATGTGCAAACTACATTATTCTTACCAAAGCTAATTTGGTATATAAACTATCACCAAAGCTAATCTGGTACTTTCATGAATAATGGGTGGAGGTTGTTGTAATGGTTATTGCAAATCACTGATAAATTCATTTAATTTATACATAAGTTTACACTAAAGAGAGGTCAATGAACCCCAATAAAAAACAAAATGAGAGGAAAATCCTGAGAAAATTCTGAGGAAGACAGTACAAGCCTGCTCACATAACTCTAATCTAAGGGTTTTTCCTCAAGAAATAATAGAATATCAAGGTAATTAAGTATTAAGAAAATAGGAATTTATAACAAAGATATAATTGGTAAATCAACTCAAGACACCATCATGGGGAAAGAAGATAGCAGATTAGAGGACATAACTTCATAGCAGTTCTTCAGCACCAGATTTACAAAGCTGTATGACTGCTTCTCAGCAAGATAGGTAACAAAGGGAACTCACTGAAACTTAATATTGAACTGTAAAAGAAACTATGGAGACACAGAAACTCAGAAATTTCAAATAGAAGAAATAACACATTAAAGATGTGTCAGTTTGGTTGGTGGCCAGGGCCACTGAAAGGAGCAGGAATGCAGACAGAAAGTTAGGAAAAAAATCTTTTGGGGGGGACTTGGGGGAAACTGTGGATTAGAGAGGGATAGTAATCTTTTTTTAAAATATTTTTTTAGTTGTAGATGGACACAATACCTTTATTTATTTTATGTGTTGCTGAGGATCAAACCCAGTGCCTCACACAAGCGAGGCAAGCATTCTACCACTGAGCCACAACCCCAGCCCATGGGATACTAATCTTAATGAACTCAGAGTCAGTGGAAAAAGAGGTTCAGTGAAACCAACCAAAAATTGTCCAAGTCTCCTGGATGGAGAGTTTGGCAGGAATGAAGATCTCTGGCCCAGAAAATGACAGTAGGTACTCGGGGACTATCTATAAACACCATGTGGCACCAAGCAGACACAAATTGGGATCACAGAATAGAAGCAGCCAAACATCACATTTTACAACCTACAGAATGTGCCTAAACCATAGTTACTAAGAATCACTAAGATAGAAGAGACTATGGAGACACAAGCTAAAGGCATTAAGAACACTTCAATGAGATAGTAACAGAAAACTTTCACCATATCAGAAATAAGATAGATTTCCACATACAGGAGGCATACAACACCCCAAACAGACTAAATCGGACAAGAAGCTCCCCAAGACATATCATAATCACAATGCCTAACACAGAAAATAAGGAAAGGATTTTAAAAACTTCAAGAGAGAAACATCAGGTCACATTTATAGGCAAACCAAAAGGTTGACTTCTGACTTATCAACTCAGACACTAAAAGCAAGGAGGGCCTGGAATGAGATATTCCAAGCTCTAAAAGAAAACAATTGCCAACCAAGATTGCTAAACCTATCAAAGCTCTTTCAAATTCAAGGGAGAAATAAAAACTTTCCATGAGAAGTAAAATTAAAAGAATTTATGACCACCAAGACTACAAAGAATATTCAAAGATAAAGTTTACACAGAGGAACCCAAAAACAAATCCCAAAGATGCCAAATAGAGGAAGATCAACAGAAGAATAATCTAATATATGAGAATCAAGACAGAATTAAATATAACAAAAAATCAAAATGGCTGGAAACCAGAAACACATATCCACATTAACACTAAATGTAAATGGTCTCAAACCCCAAATTCAAAGACAGATTAGCAGATGTTATAGTTTAGATATTAGGTGTTCCCAAAAGCTCATGTGTGAGACAATGCAAGAAAGTTTAGAAGTGAACTGATTAGGTTATAAGCATCTTAATATAATTAATCCCTTAATCATCTTAATATATATTAATCCCTTGGGAGGTACTAACTAGGTGGTAACTATAGGCAAATAGGGTGTGGCTAGAGGAGTTGGGTCATTGGGGGTCATGCCTTTGGAATATATATTTTGTCAGCTGAACTTAGAGATCCCCCCACCCCGCCGCCTCTCTCTCTTTCTCTGCTTCCTGGTGCCATGTCCTGAGCTGCTTTCCTCTACCTCACTCTTCTGTAATGTTCTACCTCCCTTCCAGTCCAGAGCAATGGAGTCAGCCATCTATGAACCAAAACCTCTGAAACCATGAGCTCCAAAATAAACTTTTCCTCCTTTAATTGTTCTTTTCAGGTCTTTTACTCACAGCAGTAAAAAAGCTGACTCAAACAGAAGAATAGAAGAAAAGATGAGATCTAACTATATGCTATTTGCAAGAGACCTGCCTCCTAGGTAGAGACACAGGTTAAATATAAAAGGATGGAAAAATTTTTTCATACAAATGGAATCTGAAAACAAACAGGAATAGCTATTCCCATATCTGACAAAGTAGATTTCAAGCAAAGATAAATCAGAAGGGCTGGGGTTGTAGCTCAGTGGCAGAGCACTTGCCTATCACATGTGAGGCACTGGTTTCAATCCTCAGCACCACATAAGTAAACAAAATAAATGTACTATGTCCATCTACAACTAGAAATTTAAAAAAAAAAGGAATCAGAAGAGATTTTAAAAAGGCCACTGCATCCTAGTAAAGGAAACAATCCAACAAGAACATATAATGATAGTAAATATATATGGCCCAAATTTCAGTGTATCCAAGTACATTAAAAAAATAATATACTC
Source organism: Geosciurus inauris (assembly GCA_004024805.1). Lineage (NCBI taxonomy): Eukaryota > Metazoa > Chordata > Mammalia > Rodentia > Sciuridae > Geosciurus > Geosciurus inauris. The sequence continues at coordinate 53,363 of PVHX01000353.1, read as the reverse complement.
CTTGACATTAAATCTCAAATAGACCCCAATAAAATACTGAGTGATTTTAATACACCCTTATCACCAACAGACAAGTCATCAAAACTTAAAATCAGTGAAGTTATTCCCAACCTAAAATCAAGTGGACCTAGTAGACATATACAGAATATTTCACTGCCAAAACAGCTGAATTTACTTACTTCTCAGCACTTCATGAAAACTTTTCCAAAACAGACCATATTCTAGGTCACAATGTAAGTCCTAGCAAATACCAAAACAACAACAACAAAATCAAAAAAACAAATAAACCCTGATATAATCCTGTGCATACTATCAGATCATAATGGAATGAAACTAGAAATCAACAGTAAGAAAAATAATACAAACTATAAAAACATAGAGATTGAACAATATTCTTTTAAATGAAGAATGGATTAAAGAAGATGAGAGAAGAAATCAAGAAATTCTTTGAAATCGAGAACAGAGATATAACATCAAAATCTCTGGGACGATATGAAAGCAGTTCTTTTTAAATTTATTTTTATTTTTTATTTTTTTAGTTGTCAATGGACTTTTTATTTCTTTATATGCAGTGCTGAGAATCAAACCAGTGCCTCACACATGCTAGGCCCATGCTCTACCACTCAGCCACAACCCCAGCCCATGAAAGCAGTTTTTTGTTTTTGTTTTGTTTTTTTTTGGTACTGGAGATTGAACTCAGGGGCACTCAACCACTGAGCCATATCCCCAGCCCTATTTTGTATTTTATGTAGAGACAGGGTCTCACTGAGTTGCTTAGTGCCTCGCCATTGCTGAGGCTGGCTTTGAACTCGCGATTCTCCTGTCTCAGTCTCCCTAAGTGCTGGGATTACAGGCTTGTGCCACTGCGCCCGGCTCCATTAAAGCAGTTCTAAGTGGAAAATTTATAGCATTAAGTGTCCCCATTATAATAAATAGAGATCCCAAATAAACAAGTTTATGTTCTACTTCAAGGACTTAGAAAATGAAGAACTAAGATCAATCCAACTAAGATCAGAGCCAAAATTAATGGAATTGAGAAAAAAAAAAAAAAAAACAATACACAGGATCAATGCAATGAAGAGTTGGTTCTTTGAAAAGATAAATAAGATTGATAAACCCTTAGCCAAACTAACCAAAGAAAGAGAAAGAAGACATAAATCAATAACATTAAAGATGAAAAAGTAGATATTACTACAGACACTTCTGAAATCCAGAGGAACATTAGAAATTACATTGAAATTTTATATTCCAATAAACTGAAAAGTCTGGAAGATACTGACAAACTTTTAGACATATATTACATGTCCATATTGAACCAGGAAAATGTATGAAATCTAAACACAGCAATACCAAGTAACGAAATTAAAGCAGCAATTAAAAACTTTCCAACAAAGAAAAGCCCAGACCAGAAGGATTCTCAACTGAGTTCTACCAGACCTTTAAAGAAGAACTAACACCAGTCTTTCTCAAATTATTCCATGAAACTGAAAGAGAAGAACACTTCCAAATACATTCTATGAAATTAGTAGAACCCCAATACCAAAACCAGACAGATACATCAAGGAAAGAAAACTATATAGTAATATCCCTGATGAACATCAATATCCCTGATGCAAAAATTCTTAATAAAATATTAGCAAACCACATTCAAAAACTCATAAAGAAAATAAGACAGCATGACCAAGTGGGTTTCATGCCTGGGATGAAAAGTTGATTCAACATATGAAAATCAACAAATCTAATTCACCATTCAAATAGGATTAAGGATAAGAATCACATGATCATTTCAATAGATGCAGAAAAGGCCTTTGATAAAATCCAACACTCATTCATATTAAAAATTCTAGAGAAGCTAGGGATAGAAGGAACTTATTTCAACATTATAAAGGCTTTCTATGACAAACCCAAAGCCAGTGTCATACTGAATGGAGAAAAATTGAAAGTATTTCCTTTAAAATCAGGAACAAGACAAGGATGTCCACTCTCACCACTTCTATTTAATATAGTTCTGAAAATACTAGTCAGAGAAATCAGGCAAGAGAAAGAAATAAAAGGGATACAAACAGGAAAAAAAAGAAAGAAAGCAAACTGTTTTCTGATGACATGATCCTATATCTAAAAGACCTAAAAAACTCCACCAGAAAACTTCTAGAACTGATAAATGAATTCAGCATGGTAGATATAAGATCAATGCACACAAATCAATAGCTTCAATAACTTGAACTGTGATTCTGCTGAAGAAGAAATCAGAAAAACCATCCTATTCATAATAATCTCAATAAATAAACAAATAACAAACATAAATAAAAATACTTGGGAAATAATCTAAACAAGGAAGCAAAAGATCTTTGCAATGAGAATTATAGAACACTGAAAAAAGAAACTGAAGACCTTAGAAGATGGAAAGACTTCCCATGTTCATGGGTAGGCCAGATTAATATTATCAAAATGGCCATACACACATACCAAAAGCAATATACACATTCAATGCAATCCCCATTAAAAGACCAATGACATTCTTCATAGATCTGGAAAAATCAATCCTTAAATTAATTTAGAAGAATAAGAGACCCAGAATAGCCAAAGCAATACTGACCAAGAGGAGTGATGCAAGAGGCATCACAATACCTGATCTGAAATTATAATACAGAGCTATACTAGCAAAAAAACAGCATGGGGGGCTGGGGTTGTAGCTCAGTGATAGAGCACTTGCCTAGCATGTGTGAGGCACTGGGTTCAATCCTCAGCACCACATAAAAATAAATAAATAAAATAAAGGTATTATGCTCATCTACAACTAAGAAGACATTTTTTAAACACAGCATGTATTGGCATCAAAATAGGCATGAAGACCAATGGAACAGAATAAAAGACAAAGAGACAAACCCACATACTTACAAACGTCTGATTCTTGATAAAGGTGCCAAAAATATTTGTTGGAGAAAAGATAGCCTTCTAAACACATTGTACTGAGAAAACTGGATAGCCACATGTAGGAGAATAAAACTGTATCACTATTCTTACTCTGCACAAAAGTCAAATTAAAATGGATCAAAGACTTAAGAATTAGACCAGAAATACTGCAAATGCTAGAAGAAAATAAAGGGTCAATAATCTATCATATTGGTGCTGGCACTGACTTCCTCAACAAATAAAACCAAGAATCAATAAGTGGATGTCATCATGTTAAAAAGACTCTGCATCGGGTGTGGTGGCACATACCTGTAATGCCAGGACTTTGGGAGGCTGAGACAAGAGAATAGTGAGTTCAAAGCCAGCCTCAGCAACAGCGAGGCACTAAGCAACTCAGTGAGACCCTGTCTCTAAATCAAAAACACAAAATAGGGCTGGAGATGTGGCTCAGTGTGAACTCAGTACCCCTGAATTCAATCCTCAGTACCAAAAATAAACAAACAAACAAACAAATAAATAAATAAAAATAAAAAGACTGCACAACAAAAGAAATGATTAAGAGAGTGAAAAGGGAGCCTACAAAATGAGAGAAAATCTTTGCCAGTTCCTACTCTGACAGTGGATTAGTATACAGAATATATAAAGAACTCAAACACACACCACCAAAAAAAACAAAAACAAAACAAACAAAAAAACCCCAAGCCAATAACAATCCAATCAATAAGTGGGCAAAAGAACTAAAAATAGACATTCCTAAAGAGAAGAAGAAACATAAATGGCCAACATTATATGGAAAAATGTTCAACACCTCTAACAATCAGGGAAATGCAAATCAAAATTACCCTATGATTTCATCTCCCTCTAATTAGAAGGGCAATTATCAACTACACAAACAACAATAAATGCTGGCAAGGATGTTGCAGGAAAAGTACATTTGTACATTGCTGGTGGGACTACAAACTAGTACAACCACTTTGGAAAGCAAAATAGAGATTGCTGATAAAACTAAGAATGGAACTAACAAAAGACCTAGTCAACCCACTCTTTGGTATTTATCTAAAAGAACTAAAATCAGCATACTACAGAAATACAGCCACCTTAATGTTTATAGCAGCACAATTGATATGAAATGAAATCAAGTTCCATTCATATATGAATTTGTCAAGATGAACACAACTACTATGTATAAATATAACATTAATCAAAAAAAGACACCACACAACATTTTTTAAAAAAGGAAAAAGGAGAAGACAGGAAGAAAAGTAATGAAGTAATGGAGAAAAGTAATATCAGTAACGGAGAAAACTTAGTATTCCCACTGAGTTTGAGGTTTAACTACAAAATCCCCAAAACTGAGGATGCAATGGTAGAGCCAAATATTGTCTTATAATCATTATCAAAACAATTATCAATAATAATGAACATATAAATGGACTTTTTTCCCCATAGAATGCATTTTGACATATTATACACAAATGGAACACAATTTCTCATTCCTCTGGCTGTACATGGTGCAGTCACTCCAGAAGAGTGATCATACATGTATGTAGGGTAATAATGTCTGTCTCATTTCACTATCCTTTCCATACCCACAAACCCACCCTCTCCTTACTCCCCTCTACAGAAACCAAAGTTCCTTCATTCTTCCTACCCCACTATTGATTAGCATCCACTTATCAGAGAAAACATTTGGCTTTTGGCTTTTTGGGATTGGCTTATTTCACTTAGCATGATTATAAATGGACTTTTAAAACAGCAAGTTTACAAGTGGAGTAGTCCTGGGTAAGGCAATAAATTGCCCCCCCACCCCTTTATATTTCATCTGGAAGCTAGAGAATAAATTTCCCAACTGATAGTCTCAGTCTTTTGTGTTATAGGCACATGACATAAATTGTTTGAAAATGAATTAAATAACTGACCATTTCCACTTTTGATTCCCTAATCCAAGCTATGTTGGATTAGGGATTAATATTATCAAAATGGCCATACACACATACCAAAAGCAATATACACATTCAATGCAATCCCCATTAAAAGACCAATTACCCCTTACCTAGAACCCTCCTATACCAATTTCTAAAAAACTAATTTGATACTGCCATACACTTCTCTTCCCAACTCCCACATTGCTTAAAATTTTTCCTCTTCCCATTGCCCCTGAAAGACTTAAATCCTTATTATTTAAAAAGACCCTAGTAAGTCTGACTCCTGCCATAGCTCTCTTGCCCCATCCTGTATCACTTGCCTCCTTGTAACATGTTTCAACCACACTACCTCCTTTCATCTAAAATACTCACATTCTCTATAGTATAAGACCTATGTATGTATTATTTCTGCTTCCTGGAATTAACATACATTCCCTCACCTCCATAATTTCTAATAATCATTTGGCACAGTTCCAGTCAGTTCCTCAGGGAAGTCTTTGAACCTGTGAATAGTATCCTTTCAAACACCAGGTCAAATCTCCTTATGGTCTCTGAGATGTGAGCACTATCCATCTTTCCTTCATATCATTTTTCAAAGTGATAATTCCTCTCTAGATTTTTTTTTTTTTGGTACCAGGGATTGACTCAGGGGTACTTGACCACTGAGCCACATCCTCAGCCCTAGTTTGTATTTTACTTAGAGAAAAGGTCTCAGTGAGTTGCTTAGCACCTCGCTATTGCTAAGGCTGGCTTTGAACTCGCGATTCTCCTGTGCTGGGATTAAAGGCGTGAGCCACTGCACTGGGCTTCTCTCTAGATTCTTGGTAGTACAAAGGTTATGTCTATTTTGTTTACCCCTGCATATGAAGTTCTTGATATTGTGCCTTGCATACTGCAGTTGCTCAATAATTACATTCATGTTGAATGAATGGAGAAATGTATATATGTCATCTTGTTTATATATGTCATCATGTATTATGCAGCTTATGCATAATACATGCTATACCAACGAGTTTGGTGAGTATTTAAATATTGAATATTTTAGCCTAAAAGCCAAGTGAAGCTGTAAACAGAAGGCTACAAGAGAGCTAAAAAGGTAAGATACATATTTATAAAAAAAAATAACATATTTGTAGTGCCTTGAGTCCAAAAAATAACATATTTGTAGTGCCTTTTAGTCCATTCTAAATCTAAATCCCTATGCTTTGGTTTACAAAAGTGAATTTTTGATAGTAAGATATGGTGATATATGACTTAACCATAAATTTATAAAAGTAAGCAGATTTATGTTTTGATTTGTAAAAGAATCAAGCTTAAAATAGTCTTCTAATATTTACAAAGAATAAAATGACTAAAAACTTTATCAAATCAGAAAGTTATGAGTTCCCATTTTAACACAATTTAATTTCTCCAATATTTATTTAAAGACCTTCTGAATTGATGAGTTATTATAATTCTGTAAATCTTAGAAGTTAAGATATTTATGGATGACAACAGACATTCAAGTTGCTTTTATAGAATATGAATGAAAAACTTAAAAGTGAATTTTTTTTAATAAACTTCAGGTTGGGCTAGTTAGTTAGGCCTCATTAGCTACAGTGAAATCAATTTTGTTTTACTTTATTTTTGGTGGTGATAGGAATGGAACCCAAGGACTTGCATATACTAAAAAAGTGCTCTATCATTGAGCTGCATCCATGACCACTTCAATGTATTCCTATACTCTGGTTACTATAGGAACCAAAGGCCTAGGAATAAATCAATTCATATTTACCCAGATGTTTTTTGATAAATCACTACAAAGATGAATGTTCTACAAATGTCATGTACATTTTGATAACTAAAACAACCTAAGGATACGAGACTATGAGGACATATATTAGTTAACTTCTTGGTATAATCTTGATGGTGCTATTAATGGTAGATGGATGTGGAGAAACAGTCTAATCTATTTTTAAAAATAAACCACATGAAAGCTATCTAAAATTACTCATGGCAAATTACTCAAGTATTTAATAATATTTCACCTAAGACAAGTTTTATTTTTAGAAGGACTGGGATAAATGTTAAAATGCTCTTCTCTCAAATACTTTTAGTGAATCTGAAACTTTTGAGCCTAGTTGCAAATTTAAAATGCTAGAACCATAAAAGCATAGCAAAGATTTCATGAAGTTACTTCTTTCATCTCTCAGTACAAATAACAGATAATGCATAAAGATTATTTCTTCACAGTATTTTATATACTCTCTTTAATCTTCCTCCTAATTTTTTTTGGGGGGCGGGTAGGGACAGGGAGTACTGAGGATTGAACCCAGGACATGCTACCATGAACTCCACTGCTAGCCTTCTCTACTTTTTTATTTTTGAGACAGACTCTTGCTAAATTGCCCAGGTTGGCCTCGAATGTGATCCTCTTGTTTCAACCTCTTACCTTACCTTCCTGCCTCCAGAGTCACTGGGATTACAGGCATATGCCACCACATTGGGTTCCTTATATATTTTTACTAAATTAAAACCTGGAAAAATTTTTCATGAAGCATGTATACAAGTTCTTCTATTTTTATATATTGTTTTTTTAGGGTAGCTAACTTTTTTTATTAAATGAAAAGGAAACTGTTTTAGATGAACATATGAAATCCACTGGTACGTACATATCTGACTACTTGCTTCTTTAGCTAAGGTAAATTCTAAGAGAAGAAAAAAGCAGGCAGGAAGGAGAAGGCAAGATAATTAAATAGGCAATTTGTAGTTATTTTCTTATTTTGAATGGCTAGAGAACACAGAACCCTATTATTGAGAAATAAAATTACATATTCCATTTTTAATGCTTTACTTTAATGCTCATTTTGCTAAGGATGCATTTCTAGTCCAATCAGAAACATTACAGCATTGTAGATGATTGATTTGGAATATTCCATTTAACAACATGTGATAAAAAAATGCCCTTGGAATTTTGGAGTCTAAGACATGTATTAATCCACATTTAATGTTCACTGTCATTCACAAGAAAATAAGAACCATAATATTCTAAACCACCAATATCCTTAAGATATCTTCAAAAGACAGTAATCAAGGTAAGAAGATCATAACATATAACCCTTGTGTACCAGAACAATGACTGATTTAAGAGCTATGAAATACAGGCTAATATCAGCACATGCTGAACGAATCTTGACCTTACTCTCTTCAGATTCTCCCTCTCCTGCCCCTATGTGACCCATATGGATGGCTCTTTCCCTTAAAATACACTATGTAGCTAAGGAAACTAAGGAACTGCAAAAAATAAAGATTTAACACAGAATTTAAAAGTGTTGTGTTATTCCAGTGTTTTTTTCAACACTTCACCCATATTAACACTGTTTACATATTAAACACACTTATGGAAAAGCAGAAATAAATAGCAAAGAGAATTCGAATGTGCCTTGTCAAAGAGATAATGGTAATCTTCTAATTTCCCACACAAATATATGCAGACACCCACACTTGCTGTACTAGGTTGGATAGTGTCTCTCTAATGTTCGGTTCTAATCAGAACTTACTTATAAATAGAGCCTTTGTGTGTGTGTGTATGTGGTGCTGGAGATTGAACCTAGGACCTTGTGCATGTGAGCTATATCCCCAGCTCATTAATAGAGTCTTTACATATATTATTAGTTAAAATGAAGACACTGAATGTGACAAATTCCTAAATCCAATCAGTGGTCTTATAAGAACAGACACACAGGGAGAGGCAGAGTTTGGAATGAGGTTGTCAGGATCTCAGAAGCAAAAGGCAAGGACTGCCTGCAACTACCAGAAGCTAGGAAGAGGTAAGAAAGGATTCTTCCCTAGAAACTTCACAGGGAGCATCAGGTACAGGCCTGATACCATGATTTTTAACTTCTAAACTCTAGAACTATAAAAGAATGTTATTTTAAGCCATATAATTGGTGGTAATTTTTAATAGCATCCCTAGGAAATTAATATATCCATAAATATACACACCTAAGAATCAGATTTTGGATGACTTGGGACTTCTATTTTAAGTCCTTATTTTTTAATTATTTTAAATTCTTTGATAAATTCAACCTGTTTCAACCTACAGCAGCTAAGGTAGGCAGCAAATTTTTCCCAACTTTCCTGCTGTCCCAAATCCTGCCAATAGTTGAATTTACTACCAATTTTTCCCTTGATATGAACACACCACATACTCAGATATCCAGATGGCATTTAGGATGACAGTAAACCATTTTTTAAAAACAAATATAAAACAAGGACCTGATTGGTCTTCCAACTGGCAAAAGTAAACCCTCTCAAATGACCAAAAAATCCAGATCCAGATATTCATTACCTGGTAGGGAGAATAGGGCCTGAACCATTTCTCCACTCTGGTATTGAAGTAAGGGAATTACATCCCTTTCTCAAAAATATAAGTCTCTTCAACACAGCAATAAGAAAGTGCTGAAGTACATTGTAAAAATACATTCTAAATTAGATACAGTGTAGACAGGAAAGGTGGTGCCCACCTGTAATCCCATCAACTGGGAAGCTGAGGTGGGAGGACCCAAGTTCAAGGTCAGCCTCAGCAACTTAAGGATCACCCTAAGCAATATGGCAAGACATTGTCTCAAAATAAAAAAATAAAAAATTTTTAAAAAGGGCTGGGGATGTTTCTCAGTGGTTAAGTGTCCCTGGGTTCAATCCCCAGTACCAAAAAATAAAAATAAAAAATAAATAAATAAGATAGTCTCTAAAAACTTAAGTTATACCTTAATAAGAGTCATTAAAATGGAAAAAATATTATTATATTTAAGATATAATATCAACTGACAAAGATATAAAACTATTAACATATCTCAACTATGAAAATAAATGTCTAAAAAAGATATGAAGTAACATGCTAAGATATATAATTGATTTCTTCTTAGTAATTTCTGAATTTTCCAGTTCCCATAGAAAAAACTTGTACTATTTTTATAATAAAACAGAAAGTATCACTTTAAAAATATAGTCTTTTTTTTAAATCAGGACCTCTAAGACATTTTAAAAATACTGAAAATAAAAAAGAGTAGGGAGACATAATAACCAACCTAATTTATGTATTTTGTTTGGATTTTAACAAATTAAAGATAAAAGATAATTCTGAGACAACTGTGGAAAACTAAATGTGGATGGAGATCTGCATGATAGTAAATATATTATGATCAATAGTATTAAATGTGATAATAAACTAGTAGATATGTTTTTTAAAAAGGCTCATTATGAATATATAAAATTCTTCACAGTTACAATAATAATCACTAGAATTTTCTTTAAAAAATTCCTAGGGGGAAAGAGCCATGTTAGGAAGAGAAATTACTGAAAAGGGTTAGCAAAATCTTGAGAACTGTTAAATCTGGGAATAGGTAGATTAATTTTACTATGCTTTAAACTTGTCTAAATATTTCCACAATAAAAAGTAGAAATAAAAAGAAACTGATTATTACAGTGCTACTTACATTCTTATCTCTCTCTCTCCTTTAAGTGGGACTTTTTAAAGCATAAAGGCAAAGAAATCAGGGAGCAACTATGATAGCCACATTTTTCTCCCTGAGAATTGAAACTCAAAGTTTGAGACATTCCCAGAATAATCAAAATTTTTCATTTTAAGGAAAATTTGGAAATATGAAAAATTTGGGAAAAAATAAAAGCTAAAATATTTTTCAAAATCCTACTGTTGTGGACTAAGCATGAGTGACTCCATCTTAGCTAAGGCATCCATTTTAGTTCCTTATGACCTGTGCTGAACCCAGAGCTTTGTCAATTATAAATGATCATGAAAAGTACCGCATTTGTCAGGTACAAATGATCATAGAAAGTACAAAATGTTGCAGAATGCATGCATTGCCTCACATGCACTGTTTTGCTAACAGCTCAATTCAGCTTCTGGACCCATGCTTGCTTGCAGTTGTGCCAACCAGGATGTGGTTTTTGCCTTTAAATACCCTGAAACACTGAGGCTTGGTGCTGTTCCCTTGGGGTCTTGTAGGGAGCAGTCATTGGCCCACTAATAAAGATATCACTGGGACTAAATGGCTAATAAAGACCCTAATTTGGACATCATCATCACTGGGACTTGGTGCGTTTTCTGAGTAGTCTGCCCCATAATACTACCTTCTTAGCAGAAATATAGCTGGATTTAAAATCTTGATTCACATCCTTCAAATATGTTTCTAAGAAATCACACTGTACTATAATATTGGTATCTGAATTTTCCTAATTAATATTCCAAAGTAAACATGTTCTCATTTGATTACATATTTTCTATACACAAAATTTGTTACATCCAGTGATATTATATCCAGTTGTTGAACCACAATTTATTAAAACATTTCCCACTTATAGTATTGTGTTTTAAATGTACATTATTAGAGTTAAGAAGGGAAAGTAAGAATTTTACCAAAAAATAAAATTACTGGCATTACTTTAAAAACACAGCCAGGGGGGCTGGGGTTATGGCGCAGTGGTAGCGTGCTCGCCTAGCATGCATGAGGCACTGGGTTCAATCCTCAGCACCACATAAAAATAAAATAAAGATATTCTGTCCACCTACAACTAAAAAAAAATTTAAAAAAAAACAAAACCAAAAAACACAGCCAGGGAAGTTTCATTTCCCTACTGATGTCATATATCTAGCTAATATAATAATTAATGTCATTCATAGGAACCCAAAATTATATTGAAAACATTAGAATATACTGCTAGCAAAAAATGTTTTCTCATAATTGAGAAGTGACTATTAAAAATGTTGAGGTAATAGAATTGCTTTATATGTGATTAGTTTGCCAGTTTAACTGTAGTTTTTCTATTGTGATAACCAACTAGAAAGAGTGGTTGCATTTCATGTGAGATAATTACCATTAGTGAAAATAAATAGTATGGGAATGATTCATTGGAATTTAATTTCATATCACATTCTGGGACTCATTAAGGCAAAAACAACAAAAATCCAGGCATTATTTCAAGTAGAAATTCACTTTCTAAGAGCGAATGCCCCATGGGGTAAACAAGGATCCATTTACAACATTTTATCTTCATGTCAGAATAACTATCTCTATGCTGATAGAATGTAATGCCTCATTTGTTTGAAAACTCAATTTTAGTTGCTCAGTGTCTTGTGACTCACTGCAAAATCTGCTGCCAAGATTAATAAAACTTAAAAAAAACAAGTCTATAACATTTTTCTGGTAGATACTGCCATTAAAAAGGAGACGGGAGGGTTAGGAATCAATGAATAACAAGTATGCAAACAGTTACCCTAGAAAATAATTAACCAGGTGAATTTATTTCAAAAACATTGTGAGAACAGATAAACAGGATATTTTTAAAAAACCTTAATTTTTAAAAAAAATTATACCAAATAAGTAGTTCTATCTGGTCCAAAAAATTAGCACACAAAATAGGTACCCAACTTAAGAGTTTAAATTTCTTCTAATAATATATACAAATTATATAGTTAGAATAAATGTGCTGTATTAGAACTAAAACATTTGACTTATGAGGTTACTTATCTTCCAACTTCAAATATACAGAAAATGGCTAAAATCACAAAAGGACGTTAAATAACCAAAAGAGATCTTGATAAGTCCATATATGAAAGTTCACTCCTGTTACTCTTATGGTGCTTTCTCACTATGAAATATCTTTTATTACATTACAGATATTTCTACCACTTTGGTTATATCTGATTTTCTAATCCAGGGTAAATTAAATGAAGGGAAGCAACACTGCAGGAGGCAGTTGTTAGAACAACAATTAAAATAACAATCTGATCATAAGTGGGTAAAAACAAGTAAGTACAAAATATTTTTTTATGAATTTCAATTATCTGCAAGACATCACAAAGTACATTGCTATAGCTTGAATCTTAAAAGTTCCTCCAAAGCCCATGTGTTAAAGGCTTAATCCTCAAGGTGGCACAAGTGAGAAATAACGGAACCTTTAAGAGGTGGGTCCTTTAGGCATTGTAGGTATGCCTCAAAGGGAACTGTGAGACCCTACCCTGTTCTTCTTCCTCTCTGCTCCCTGACTTTGGATGAAGTGAGCTACTTTGATCCTCCACTTGTCCTACCATGATGTACTGCCTTGCTGCAGACCCAAAGCCAAGGAGAAAAACTGCTCATGGATTGGAACTGTCAAAACTATGAGCCAAAATAATTCTTTTCTCTTTATAATTGATTACCTTAGGTATTGTGTTGTAGTGATAGAAGCTAACACAGATATTCATTTAACATTTGTTCATGTACATAATGTGTCTGTTACTGTTTCAGGTGCCAATAAATAACAGTTTAATGTGTTAGAACAAAAAATCCCCACTCTCATAAAGCTTATTACATTTGAGTCCGAGAAGACAGATAATAAACAAATAAAATATTCACAAAATAAAATCACTTATGTTTTATCTTGATTTTGTACTGGGGCAATTTATCATCAAGATACATCCCCAGTCCTTTTTGTTGTTTTGCGACATGGTCTTACTAAGTTGCTAAGGCTGGCCTTGAACTTGCAATTCTCTTGCCTCAGTCTCCAGAATCACTGGGATTATAGTCATGAACCACTGTGCCTGGCTACATTTTTAAAAAAATCTTACCTGGCCCTTACAACCATGCAAAAAGTAGATTGTTCTCTTTCTGTGATTAGACAATTGTGCAAGATTAGAATGCTAATAATTGGCCAAGTTAGGATTGAACTGTGATTTATTTTAGAAGTTATATTTTTAACCATGAAAACTTCCTTTATAGCATATGATCAGGGTTTAAAATTAAAAAAATTATTTGTGTGATTATTTATTTATTTATGGTACTAGAGATTGAACCCAGAGGGGATCTATCTCTGAGCTACATCTCTAGTCCTTTTGATTTTATTTTGAGACAGGGTCTTTTTAAGTTGCCAAGGCTGGCCTTAAACTTGTGATCTTCCTGAGTGGGCAGGCATGCACCACCTCACATGGCTGGTATGATTATTTAGATAGTGTTATGGTTTAGGTATGAGGTGTTTCCCAAAGACTCATGGTAAGACAATAGAAGAAAGTTTAGAGGTGAAATGATAGGGTTATGTATGAGAGCTTTAACCTAATCAGTACATTATTCCCTGATAGGGATTAACTAAGTGGTAACTGTAATTGGGTAGAATATGGCTGGAGGATGTGGGTCACTGGGGGCACATATTTTGTCTCTGGAGAGTGGAGCTGTTTCTCTGCTTCATGATGCTGTGTTCCCAGTTGCTTTCCTCTGACATGCACTTCTGCCATGAGACCTCATCAGGCCCGAGGAATGGAGTTGTCTATGAACTGAGACCTCTAAAACCATGAGCCCCCTAATAAACTTATCTCTTTAAAATTGTTCTTGTCAGGTCTTTTGCTCATAGTGGCAAAGAAACTGACTAAAACAGCATCATTTTTTTCCACAACTAAACCTTATACCACCAGGATAGAGACCACATGTTTTGTTCAACATCATATACCAGTGTACAATCCAATGCCTGGCCTACTGTTGTCACTGAGCAGGTATTTGTTAAATGAATTATTTTATAGACATATAGCTCTTTATCTCAATAGTCCTTGAAAATGTGGCAGTGAGCCTGAATTATCTATATAAAAAGATGAATGGCTAACATTATTAGGCTCTTTCTTATGTGCCTGGGGTATGCTTTCTCATTTACTACTCACAAAATCAAATGCTATCTTGCAATATCTGTAAGAAAAGACCTAAATTTGAATTCTTGGTCAATGATCTATTTAGTGTCACACTACATTTTAACATACCCAACATGTACATTTTAAGATGACATACAATTATAGGAGTTGGATTAGAACAAATAGCATTATTGTCAAATGTGGTTTAAGACTTTATAAATGTTTTAGAACAAAGAATATAAATATTTGGGTATAATAATGATTTTTAAGATCATGTAAAACAAATATATATTATAAAAGTAAATATGACTTCAGTTAAGATAAGGTCTTTCCCCTGTCACTAGTTGTTTTTAAATGTTTCATTTACTTGTGCTTTTGCCCATTTCCTCTATTTCTAGGGGTAGTTGTGCTGTACTTTTAAATTTTCTTATCAGTAATCCTAATTAGAAATCTGTGTTTGGTTTCCTGAATTTGAAGAGGAAAGGAGAGAGAGGGAGTGGACAGGAAGGCACATTTTATTTGTGAATATCTATCCAAACCTCCTACTGACTCCTTAAGCTCCCTTTTCTACTTTAACTTGGCTATAATCACTTCACAAATACTGCATCAACATCCATCTTCATCTCTTTCATGACATCCTTAAAGAACAAGTGTATTGGCTAGGGGTATAGCTCAGTGGTAGATTACCTGCCTAGCATGAGTAAGGACCTGGATTCAATCCCTAGAAATTAAAAAAAAAATTGCAAAAGAGCAAGTGTATTTTCTCCTTCATAACTTTGTGATCAAGTTTTTTTGTTTGTTTGTTTGGTACCAGGGATTGAACTCAGGGCACTCAACCCCTGAGCCACATTCCCAGCCCTACTTTGTATTTTATTTAGAGACAGGGTCTCACCAAGTTGCTTAGTACTTTGCTGTTGCTGAGGCTGGCTTTGAACTCACAATCCTCCTGCCTCAGCCTCCCGAGCTTCCAGGATTACAAGCGTGCGCCACCGTGCCCAGCCGCAAATATTTATTTCTGTATTTCCTACCTCTAGGTCCTTTCTTTCAATAAAGATGCTTAAAGTACCTATATGTCCATTTTATCATAGCCTTTACAGTCAGCAGTCTTGAAATATAATTTTGACTCCCTATCTGTATATCATCTTTATTCCCTTATTAACCTTATTAACATTCTTTTGTGTGTGTGAGAGTGTGTGTGTGTGTATGGTATGATGCTAAAGATTGAACCCGGGAGTGCTTTTCTACTGAGCTACATCCCTATCCCTTTTTATTTTGTCACAAGGTCTCAGAAGTTACCAGGGCTGTCCTCAAACTTGTGATCCTCCTGCCTCAGCTTCCTGAGTCACTGGGATTATAGGCTTTTAACCCACTCTTATCTCTTTGTCCACTATACTACGGAGTTGTTCTAAGGTCTTAACTCATAACTGACAAAACAAACAGACATTTCTCAGTACCTCTCTAGCATAACACAACAAACCACATTTTCCTCAAAATGTTTTACTTTCCCTTCAGTTTCTTACCCTTTTAACTGCAACATATCTCAGTTTCTATGTTCCATGTAAAACAGATTTATATGTGATAGTATACACTATCATAAATAGTAAAATCTTTATAAAACATTTTAATGAATTTCAAGGGAAATATGATTTTGACAACAAATATGAAGAGATATTTTTTGAAATGCATGTTATATAGTTAGCAGCCTGAAAAAGAGTTCATTGTTATAAAAATAATGTCTAATTAGAACATTTACATTTTGTCACACTTCAAAAACTTAAAGAACAAAATTTTTATCTGCTTTTAAGTCTACAAACAAAATTTTTTCATAGCTTTTGAAACTTTCAAAAGTAAATCATTCAATGAGTTTACAGGAACAACTAACTGACATTAGGGAAAAGCAATTACCAGCAATTACTAGGTTTTATGCACAAAACACTTTGAACTCTAAGTAGACACAATTGAACATATATGATTTAGTAAGCATAGCCAATTTTGCATTTCTTTCATTTGGATCTATGTATCTTTATGATGTATCTTTTACAACTCTGACAGCTATTTTCAAGTATTCAAATAACTATACAAAATTCTATGATCACATGATATTTTAAGTGTTATGTGTTTTACCCATAAGACTGAGTTAATTATAAATGCAGACTTTTTCTTCTTCATATTTAAAACTCTACAACTTTGGCTACATGGTATATATCAAATAATTAATAAATGTTTTGTGAATAAATGACCAAAGTTATAGGCAAGTGTAATTATCCTTTGGAATCATTAGGGGATTGGTTCTGGGACCCTTGCAGACATCAAAATTCACAGATATTCAAGTCCCTTATAATATGATGTAGTACTCATATAGAACCTATGCATGTCCTCCCATATACTTTAAATCATCTCTATATTAATAATAATGCCTAATCAATATAAACCCTATGTAAATAGTTCTGATAAATTTTAGGGAATAATGACATGAAAAATGATTTGTACATGTTCAGTGCAGACGAATACTTTTATGAATAATTTTTATTAGGGTTGGTTTAATTCAGGGATGTGTAACACACAGAAATGGAAAGCCAATGTAACATAAAAAGAAAATACACATAATTATACACACAAACATACACATATGTGTAATAGAGAAGTACCTGATTGGGTAAACAAAACATATAAAGATCTTAGCCTCAAATCACAATATTCATATAACTTTTTATGGCTCAACTTATAATTCACTTACCTATGTTATGATTCTTCTAATTAGAATTCTTACAAATGAAGTTATTATAGTTGCCCTATGCAACATGTAAGAATCTTTACTTTCAAAGTAAATACTCAGTGATGCATATAAAATGCATATAAAGTCAATAAAAAATGAAAAAAAAACAATAAAAGAATCATTCCCATAATGGAATAATGGATGAATAACACAGCAAAAATAAAACTGTAAGTATTGAAAATCAGTCTTTCAAAATAACCAGGCTGAGGGTGTATCTCAATGGTAGAATTCTTGCCTAACAGGCACAAAGTCCTGGGTTCAATCCTCAGTACCACAAAGAAAAAAAAAAAAACTAAAAATCGAGTAGTAGCATTTTTAAAATTTTAACATTTGAGTTATAGCCACCTAAAAAGAATGTGAGGGCTACTTAGCATGATTTTTACCATGGTAAAAGTCTTCATTTAATGATCTATCAAAAAGGTTTGTTTTTGAAAAATATAAAATTTTAATAAAGGCTCCCTTTCTTATATTATAATTATTGTACTGAGTAACTTTCCTTAGATGAACTCTTTATAATGCATAATTTACAGTATAAGTACAACAAAAAATGCCATGACAAAAGTCATTGAGTACAAAACTTGTAAAAAGAAAAGGCATAAAATATATTTATACGTAAACCCCTTTCAAAAATCAGGGGAAGCTTGAGCCCTCAATATAGGACAGCATACAGAGGGGTCCTCATGCAGGTCTAGGTATTGTACTGATTCAGAGTCAAACACTAGAGATGGTGGATTAATACTCTTTTGCTGTACACTATATACAGACATGGTAGAGATAACAATGGCGAACAATGTAAAGATTAACTTAACACAAAAACCCCAAAGCCAAGGTGAAGTGTCTGGAGGAGAGGTGCTGCTAGATCACCTGGAGATTTGCAGAGTGGCAGCAGGGGTGGGGGATAGTTTCCTGAATGGTTGTGGTCCAAAGACTAATTAATTTGAACTGTCACTTCAAAACAAGCACAGTTTGAACCACAAGACTGTGATCCCAGCAAGCCTCAGCTATAAGACATGGAGCCTTGGTACCAGGGTGACTCATGAGCCCCAACAAGGTGCCCCCTCCTCCATGGTAGAGCATCCCATCCAATGTGACCACCCCAAAAACGTGATGTCAAAACAAAGATGACCCTCAAGACCTTTATGACAAAGCAGCACGGGGTAAAAAATGTACCAATTTCTGCATGTGTCAATGGTAGGGCACCATTAGAAAAAAAAAAAAAAAAAAAGACATCTGTCTTTCCTTCATTCACCAAGAAACCATCCATGCACTCCCAGCTCTGCTCCTAAGTGTAGACAGAGCCACTGAACTTCCTCTTTCCCATATCCATAAACTGGGGTTGGATGCAATCAATTGTCCAATAAATATCAGTAAGGACTCCTTTTAAGGTAAGCTTTACACACCTTCTCTTAGTTTATGGATTTCAGATCCCTAGGAAGTCATATGTATGGCAGTCTCTCAGTCAGCATCTTCAATAGCCACAAGTAGTCATGTTTTGTTTCTAAATTTTTTTGTTTGTTATAATTAGTTATACATGACCATAGAATGCATTTATGCACTTGGATATATCATACATTGATGGGGTAAATTTCTCATTTTTCTGATTGTACATGTTATAGAACCACATCGGTCATGCAGTCACATATGTACATAAACTAATAATGTCTGTTTCATTCTACTATCCTTCCTGTCTCCATATCCCCTCCTCTTCCCTCCCTTCTCTTTCCTCTACCTAATCTAAGGTAACTCTACTCTTCCCTAGTGCCTCCCACCACCTTTGTGAATTAGCATCCACATATCAGAGAAAACATTTGGCCTTTGATTTTTTGGGATTGGCTTATTGGTCCTATGAGCCATCAGAGAGAGGGCCAAGTGGTCATGTTTTTAATAAATAGTTCAGGCTTTTCTTATCTCAGTACCCAGCTCATGAATAATGAAAATCAACTTCCCCCACCCTTCCGAAGGCCCAGTGGCAATGCTTCCCTAGAGTTGGTTTAATTTTCCTTCAAAATGTTGTGTGGTTCTTGCTTAAGTCCAAGACAAGGCATGCAGGCTTTGGTTTCATGCTTCACCAAAGCCAGAACACCAAGGCTCGACTGATCTTCTCCACTTTGCCCAGAATCTGCCCTCCTACATCAGGAGCACCCTCCCATCATCCCAGATCTCCTTGAAGACTGCTCCACAGGCAAACCCCTCACTCGTTTTTTTGAAGTAAAACCCATAATTTCCCTCTTGCTGAGCTGTTCTTTGAAGTGGCCCAGGGTCAAGCTCTGAGCCTTTAGCATCCTCCTGCATGATTTCTTCTCCACAGAAAAAGTAAGTGAAAACCAACTCATTGGCCTGAAGCGCATGAACTCCTGCCAGTTTCTTTGGCTCTTTGTGATCTTCTGGTGCCAGGCTTGGGTTGGAGAAGGGTGTGGCTCCTGACTGACCAGTGGCCAAGTGGCTCCTGGCCCTCTGCTGACTAGCAACACAACACCTTTGCTTTGGGGGCTTTGACATCTCTGCCAGCCTGTGGCAGGCCTCCTCCAGCTGTGCCAGAATGTTGAGTGGTGCCAGGGGAGGCATTGCAGGGCTGTTGGTAAAGGGATGTGGGGGAGGGGCTGGTTGGGGGTACCCGCTGCCCCCCCCATAGATGGTGCTGCCTGACTCGTTCGCCTGGTGACCCATGGGCACTACAAGGGGTAGGGATTTTTTGTGCTTTGGGCACTATAGGGCTTGGGCTTGCTCTGCTGCTCATTCTCCAGCATCCACTGCCAGACATCCTGTGACCTGTCTCCTTACTTACTCCCCAGGAAGCTGCAGGGCCCCAGCTCCACCAGGGGCCCCTCCTCCCCTGGCTGGCAGGGCTAGGCCTAGCTCTGTGCCTTTCCTGGTTCATTTTGGCAAGGTATTGCCCCTGCTGCCATCAAACTGCTCCCTGGGCATGGGCTCTGGAGCCTTGCTGACCAACAGGCAAGCAGCCGTGGGATGGGAGTGGGTAGTGGTAGCTGGAGAAGCAGGAGCGTGGGCTGTAGGGACCCAATCTGGGTGACTGGCAGCCAGGGATCTTGAGGATTCTGAATAGGTGGTCATCCATAATCGTTTGAGGGTCCTCCTTGTACCTGGCAGGAGGGACAGGGGATGCCAGGCAAGCATGCCCTTCCACTAGCTTAGCACCTGCTCAGATCCCTCCTCCTTTTCATCCTTGCGGATTTGCCATAGCTTCTTCAGGCTGTGGCAGCTCTCCAGCTCCAGCTTCAGCTTCTCCAGCCTCGACGAAAGCTCGGCCACAAAGGCAGCCAGTTCCATGAGTGTAATCTCCTTGGGCAAGTGGTGGATTCTTGTGAAATGAGGTAGGGACACTTGGCCATTGGCCTTCACGCTGCAATGCATTTCTCTCTGGAGCTGTTCCTTATACCCCACGGCAATAAGGAGGGATCCCATCTACACTACTGTCCATCAAGGACATGGAATTATCCATCAGCTCATCACAGGATATCTCACTGTCATTAGCACTGGTGGCTGGTACAAAGACACAGCCTGAACCCACGTGGTGTGGGTTGACAGGGTCACTCCTCTTCAGGGACCTGCATCCATTTTCAACAGTTTCTGTGGACTGCACACTTGCTGTGGCCCT
Organism: Geosciurus inauris; assembly: GCA_004024805.1. Classification (NCBI taxonomy): domain Eukaryota; kingdom Metazoa; phylum Chordata; class Mammalia; order Rodentia; family Sciuridae; genus Geosciurus; species Geosciurus inauris. The sequence continues at coordinate 32,481 of PVHX01000353.1, read as the reverse complement.
CAGAGTTTTGCTGGACAAGCCAACCATAGTGGGCGAAAGTTTGCACTTTAAGTCGGCACAAATCCATTCCTCTTCTTCCTTTGAGGTGCAGGGGTAGCCACATCAAGACATTTAGGCTCCCGAGTCTGGCATTACTGTTAAGCTGTGTCCTCTCCCCTACTCCTCACGTATTCGAGGTATATCAGAAGTTAAAAACATCTGGTAGGCATTTTCCTCTATCACCAATTGGATCTCAGTCTGCGCCTGGTCAAACATGACAGAGTCAATTTGTTGCTTCTTTGATGCCATCTCTTATGTAGGTCTTGGTGGCAGGTTTCAGTTGCTTGGAGACAATGCTGTTGTTCTTCTCAATGTACCTCTGATAGATGGCTTTGGCTACTCTCCAAGTTTTCATATCTTTAAGTTCATCTGCCTAAATCTGCGGCAGGCAAACCAGAAGTCTGAGGTGTCCACACATTCTTCCCTCTCCAACAAAGTCCAGAAGAGGTAAGCACTGTCCTGATCGCTCAATAAGCAGTGCAGGGACTTGGTCCACCTAGTCAGAGGGGAATAGGGGGATGCTCACCCTTCTGGCTCCCCCAACCCATCTTCATTTCTCCTGGCATTGTAGGAGACAAGCTTTGGTTTAGAGCCTTGGCCCTTCCCCATCCCCAGCTGGCAAAGTGGAGTCCCCCTTCGTCGCCAGGGGCCGAGGGGCATCCTCAAGGAAGCAGCTGCTGGGATCCAGGAGGTGAGTAACCAACACAGCGCTATTCATAATAAGGGAACTCTTCTCACTGAGTTGGGATTTTTTTTCCTTACAGTTCTTCTCAGCAATCCGCATGGTATCTCTATCTATCTATCTATCCCTATCTCAAATCAGCAGGGTCTCAAAGAGCCTCTTATTGATCTGTGCTCACTCCACTTGGAGGCAACCCAGGGAGGGCTCCAGCCCTGACCTGCTGCTTGGCTCACAGTGGCAGCCCTGGGGCCCCCCAGCCGGCCCCAGCATTGGGAACATAGTGAGTCCACGGCGGGGGAAAGGGTCAAAAAGTTTTTAAAATAATAAACCATACAATTATTAATAGAATATTCTCTAATATAAAATTATACTTATTCCTCTATGATAATTAAAGAAAAGCAGCTAAAATTTAAATACAATTATTTATTTGAAAAAAATTAGAAAATGTACAAAATGGAAGGTGTGCAAAATAAGGCAGAACTTCTATAGCAAATGGTATAACTGGCAAGCTTTTTTGGAAACATTAGATGATTTTCTAGAAACATTTCTCTCTCATTCCCAAGTTTATATTTATCTGAATTATATTAGTTTGTTGTTATCTAAACTGTATCTATGGTCTACTAATTACACTGTAGTAGTCCTTAACATAGAAGAAAAATATACCTATAATACTTTTGGATCAACAAAATCAAAATAAAATTAAATAAGTAAAGCCAAATTTAGAAGCATAATTATCCTATTGATACCTACCTCCTGGAAATGCCATTAGCCAGACACTTATGACTGCAGGATTTAGAGGAGAGTGGTGATGAAGTTGGAGACAAGTTGAGAGGGGCAATCAAACTGTTGATGATTTCAGTTAACTGTGCACTCTGTAAAAAAACAGTCAAACTTTTACTAGTGTTAAGCAAGGGATATGAGTTAATTTCCAGATCTACAGTCCTATTAAATACTTAATTTTTCTTGAAACATGTAATTGCCTATATTTTAATAAATCTTTTAATCTAGGAAGATGATTTATACCACAATGATTTTTAAAAAATTTTTACAGACAAATTTACCAACCCCGCCACTGGCACTATTGGGGACTGAATCCATGGGCTTTCTACAATTTCTACAGCTAAGCTACATCCAAAGCCTTTTTTATTTTTTTATTTTGAGACAGGGTCTCACTAAATTACACAAGCCAACCTCAAACTTGTGATCCTCCTTAGTCCCCTGAGTAGCTGAAATTATAGGCTTGCACCACTGAGCCCAAATGATTTATATTTTAAGTTATTCATTGTTTTCCATATCCTTTTTAATTATAATTCCTTTATCTACCAGTCCGATCCTGTAGAACACTTGAAACCAGCTAATAATATCTATATATCTTCCTTGAGAGCTATATTTTATTGTCCACTATGTACCAGGTATTATACTAGACACCAAATCTAGAGTATTTCTAATCTTTAAAACTAATCTTTCAAGTAGATACTAGAACTACCAATATCACTATAAATACCAAGTACAGATGAGGAAATTACAGGAACAAAAGATTAAGTAGTCTGAACAAGTGTCATGAAGTTGCTAAAAAATGGAGGTAGTATCCAAATTCAGGCATTCCAACTTAATATCAGATAAATTATTAAATAACTTTCTGAATTACAAAATATTCATAAAAGTGCTTTGATTATATATTCCAACTAAGGAAAACTCTAGGCAATTGCAGACCTAGCAAATAGAGGATAGAAGAATATATACTGTATTTTGATTTACTAGGAGCCAATCACTAAATTATTTCACAGTGTATGTTAGAAAAACCTAGGAAAATTAGACGTAGGAAGATATGAATTCATATAGTTTCCTAGGGGAACAGTGTAACATGCAGTGGTAGTCAAGAATGATTATGCTCTTACAGATATGTCTAATTGCAAAGGATAGATAGAGGGTAGATATGTCAGAATAATCACACTTCTGGAGTCATTTACAGTAGAATTTAGATACCAGAGAAAGCTTTGGAATCAGAGTGATTTATTAGAGGCTTTTCTGACTTTCCATTTACATAATCATTCTTTATAAAGACACTCATAAATACATAAATACACTCATATTCCAATATTATCTTTAACTAAATTCCTAATCAATAAATTGGTCAACTTTTCTGATTTATTAACCACTTTTAACAAATACCACTGTTCTTTTCCACTGAAAAAAGTCTAGTGATAAGCAATTTTGTTATAGAAAGGATTTTCTAGCCCTAGAATAGATGAATTACACTTTAAAGCTATGTTCTAATTAAAATTTAAATAATTTTAAAAATATCAATGTTAAAATAAAGACAAGTCATAGAGCAAATATTTTAATTGGGTGTAATGTCAAATTGCCAATTTTATTTATTTATTAAATTAATTAATTTTTGTGGTACTAGGGATTGAAACCAGGGATGTTTTACCACTGAGCTACATCTCCAGTCTTTTATTTTTTGAGAGAGGGTCAGGTTAAGTTGCTGAGGGTCTCACTAAGTTGCTAAGGCTGGCCTTGAACTTACAATCCTCCTGCCTCAGCCTCCTGAATCACCTAGCAAATAGTTAATTTTAATAACCCATGTCCCAGGCAGACACATATATAATAATGTTTGAGTGATTTATAAAATTGACGAAAATTTCATACCACAGAGGCTCTACTCTGACTTTACCTGTTTTTCTATGTTTCGAAGAAGTAGGGTAGGGCTGCTTGGTGACATCTCAAAATCTTGTTCTGGTAAAGGATCTTGATTCCCTTGGGGAATCTGAGCATTCCCTGTAGTGTTTAGTGAAGCTGCTTGGTCTGCAAATTGTTTTTTCAAAATGTCTTTTGGAAGCTGACATTCTTCTAGGATCACTATTCCCTAGACAAAGAACAATGAAAAGAATTGAAGTAAAAAAAAAAAAATTGGTTACTAAAATCACCGTTAATACTACAGCACACACGAAACTATACAACCTATTATCTATCCCCTGGGAATCACAAAGCATACATTTGAAAACACAGCTTAACTATTTAAAAAATTGGCTTACTTAAACTGTGTGCAAATCCTCAGAGCATTTATTTCCAGGATATATAAAGAACTCAAAAACTTACCACCAAAAGAAAACCAAATAACCTAATCAATAAATGGGCAAAGGAATTGAACAGACACTTTGTAGAAGAAGAAATACAAATAGTCAACAAATATATGAAAAATTGTTCAACATTCCTAGCAATTAGAGAAATGCAAATTAAAACTACACCTAGATTCCATCTCATTCCAATCTGAATGGTAGTTATCTAGAATACAAGTAACAATAAATGTTGGCAAGGATGTGGGGAAATGGGTACACTCACACATTGCTAGTGGGACTACAAATTGGTACAACCACTCTGGACAGAGGTATGGAGATTCCTCAGAAAACTTGGAATGGAACAACCATTTGTCCCAGTTATCCCCCAAAAGTTAAAATCAGCATACTACAATGACACAGCCACAATGTTGAGATATCCAAGGAGCATTTAAATACAATGTGTGCAATTAATATAACACATATGGCCTTCAACTATCCTATAGAAGCTTATTAGGTTTTTGATTATATGGTCTAAAAAAGACAACAGTTCCTGATAATAATGCTAGGCCTCCCGTTGGCCACTGCCCAACAACCCCAAGGTCCTCGAAGAGAAAACACTATGTGTCAAACCCAGGGATGCTGGAATGGGAGGAAAAGTACTCTAGTCCAACCATAGTTCTTGCTGTTTACAGGGCAGCTGTGTTAATAATACACGGTCTTTCAACTCTGATGGGGTGTTTTTTTTAATCAACATCTTGCCATCTTTGCTTTATATATAATTATTTTTCTGAATCATTTGAAAGTAAGTTTGAAGATGTCTTGATACTTTATTCCTGAATACTTCAACATGGATCACATAAGAACAAGGACATTTTATTTTATTATCACAATAGCATTATTACACTCAAGAAATTTGACATTGCTAAAGAAATATTACATAAATACCTAATATGTAGATTTATTAACTGTCCTAACACTGTTGTGTGGTGTTTTTTTGTTGTTGTTGTTTTCCACATTTCTGAATTACAAGGAACTGAAGGAAGGAGGAGGGATCTAAATGCCTCTGTACTCCCTTGTCTCCTACTACATATTTATTCAACTGATTTGCTCAACTAGGGTTCCTCAGAAACAATGGAGACTGGAAAGACAGGAAAAGAAGTGCACAGACACGGTATTATTGGTTTCATAGTTCTCATGGTAAAACTTCTTCCCTTCCAAACCTTTTTTACCACCTTTTCCCTCTGCACATTATTTCAAGAATTGAATAAATTAAATGATTGCTGTGGGCCAGCCTGTATCATGTATAAATTCTATTACAAATGGAAACTGCTTGTCAATGATAATGTAATATAAGTTTCAGTTTACTATGAAATATAATTTTAGAATGGACATATTCAGGTATGGTATTAAACATATATTTTATTATTCTATATTAACACATTACAATTGATGTTTGGTAAAAATAGCAAATACACTACTTTTTAAAAGTAATAGTGTTTGTATGTCAACTTTTCAACAAAGAAGGGGATCTAGTTGTTGATCTCAATGACTATTTTCTTGGAATACAACAATATGACCCTCAAGAAATTTGAGGAAACATATTCAAAAGAAGTTCTTGTTTCCTTTGGTATTTTAAAAATTAAATTAGATACAATAGATATAGTATCATCAATCTCAAAAGCTCCTAAAAGTATTCATTTAAAATTTGTACAAATCTCTCCGTTGGTTTTCCACAAATACCAGCATGCAAAAGAAATACAAGTTTTTATTATCATATCAATTTAATTACAATTCCCTTTGGTTTGATTATAGTTTCTATTATGGGCCAGTCTATTTCAGATTAGATTTATTTCATAACTGCCGTACTTAATGTATTACTTCTATGGAAAAATCTATTCTGAATTTCAAAAGTCCAGTTTCCAAACATTATCTTTTTATAACAACAGGATCTCCTGTAATTAGCTCAAAAAAGGATGTTTTTAAAATGCAATTAGGGAGATATATTCAACTTTATCATTTATTTTCCCCTTAAAATACTGCCCTAGATAGGGCTGAGGTTGTAGCTCAGTGGTAGAGTGCTTGCCTAGTATGCGTGAGGCACTGAGTTTGATACTCAGCACCACATATAAATGAATAAATAAATAATAATAAAGGTCCATCAACAACTAAAAAATATTTTTAAAAAATATTTTAAAAATATTGCCCTAGACACGACTTAGTAGATGAAAAAAGAGGTCCTTGATGACAGCCGCTCCCCCCCACATGTTCTTGGCCATGATGATCTAAAAACAAAGAAAGAGATAAAGATTAAGTCTTTTGGGGACAATATAGAGAATTAGGGTCTGTTCTTAAAAACTTAGGAAAAGAAATCAGTTGTAGTAATCCCAGCTACATAGGAGGCTGACATAGAAGGATCACAAGTTCAAGGACAACCTCAGCAACTTAGCAAGACCCTGTCTCAAAAAATAAAAGGGGCTCGAGATGGAACTCAGTGGTAGAGTGCTCTGGGTTCAAGCCTCAGTACTGTACCAAAAAAAAACAATTAGGTAAAGAATAATTTAGTTCTAGATATTAGAATATCCTAGATATTAGAATAATATATAATGATTGATACATGGTAGATAACAAAGATCTGGAATCTTTTTAGAAAATAAGTTATGTATAATAATAGAGAAGTGAAAACCCTACCGTAAGATTAAAGTAAATCAACTGTTATAGAAAAGACAATAGCTCCTGATAATAATACTAGGCCTCCCACTGGCCACTGCCTAACACCCTCAAGGTCTACAAACAGAAAACACTATGTGTCAGGCCTGTAAACCCAGAGACACAGTAGAACAAGGCAGGAAAATCTCAAGTCAATATCAAAGTCAGCAATTTAAAGAAAACCTGTCTCAAAATTTAGAAAAATTAAAAGGGCTAGAGGATGTAGCTCAGTGGAAAAGCACCCCTAAGTTTAATCTGAGAGAGACAGAGAGGGAAAGAGAGAGAGAGAGAGAGAGAGAGAGGAGAAACACTGTGCAGAAAAATAAACAACAGCCTCAGCAACATCTTTATTATCCATATAAAGTCATCAAAGCTAATTCTAAGCAAAAAATTAAATGAAAAATTTTAAATAATCAAAATACACAATTTAAAATGTGGAAGCCATCTTTGAATTAATTTTTCACAATAACTCAAGAAACTATAAGAGCAAAGAAAGTACTGTTTTCCTTATGTAGCATAGTAGGTCAACTAAACCATAAATTAAAAAATTAAACATTGTGATTAACTCCTAAGAAATGTAAAGAGAAACTATGAAAATAAAACAAATATTGTGTTCCGATAGCATGATTGTTTGGCATTTTCTATAAAATAAACATAATGCTATTCTTTTTGTTGTTGTTTGGATGGGAATCAAATCCAGGTTCTAGTGCATTCTAGGCAAATTCTCTACCACTGAGGTATACCCCTAGTCCTTGTAATATTACTTAAAAAAATTTTTTTAGTTGTTAATAGACCTTTCTTTTATTTATTTATATGCAGTGCTGAGAATTGAACCCAGTGCCTCACACATGCTAGGCAAGGGCTTTACCACTGAGCTGCAGCCCCAGCCCTTGTCATACTATTTTTATGAGAACAAAGGGCTAGATACAAATCTAACCTAAAAAAGAGAACTATAAAGCCATATCAGTTATTACTGGGAAGTTTAGATTTCTTTCCTTATTATCATTTATAGGCATTATAAATATAATATAAACATATAATCAAGCTTTTTTTTTTTTTGGTGCTGGGGATTGAACCCAGGAGCACTATACCACTGGCTTACATCCCCAGTCTTTATTTTTTATTTTAAGACAAGGTTTTTTTTTTTTTTTTTTTTTTAGTTGTAGATGGACACAATGTCTTTATTCCATTGCTTTGTATGTGGTGCTGAGGATCAAACCCAGGGCCCCACACATGTGAGGCAAGCGCTCTATCACTGAGCTACAATCCCAGCCCTAAGACAAGGTCTTGCTATATTGCTAAGGGTCTCGCTAAGTTGCTGAGGCTGGCTTTGACTTGGGACCCTCCTGCCTCAACCTCCTGAGTCACTGGGATTATAGGAGTGCACCTCCATTCCCAGCTCCTATCAAGAAACTTCTTGAACATGGCTCTCTCAAATCCAACAGGGCCTAAGTATGAAATTTTATGTCTTTCCTTCTATTCATCTTCCTGCACACACCACCACCATGCCCTATGAGGCATTACATAATCATCACTTTCTTACCTTTCTCTCTCATTCCTGTATGACTCACAATTTCAGCTCCTTTGAATACTGTATTGTCATTCCTGAAATTGTATTGTTTTGTGCCTTCAAACCTTAAAGGAATGCCTCTGTCTAGTTCCATCAGTTCATCAAGTAAAGTACTATTTATCCTTCAAAGTAATACTGATATATCACCTCTTTCTCTTTCATGTTTTCTCTGACCCTCACTAAGTAGTCTGTTAGTTCTACATCTTATTAAAAACATGTATTCCTGGACATAATACATCATATTGCATCTAACGGTTTACATGTTTCCCCTCCCTTACCAGAATATAAGGTCATGATAGAGCCTAAAATGTATTAGTCTTTGTTTATGTGCAGACCCTAGGTGGGGATGGACTAACTACATTGTTCAAAGACTGATCCTTTCAGCTTCTTCTTTTCAGTCCAATTCCCATTAATATAATGTTATAACATTATACTACCTTCAGCATGTCTCTTGTACCACCATGTTGAAAGAAGTTGCCCACAAAAACAAAGTTACAAAGAGATACTTAGCAATATTTTGATTAAATAGTACTTCATGTGATTACATGAGAACTCTTCATATTATTATTTCTATGGGAAAACAGAATTTCAAAAGCAGCCTGTAATTTTCAATATGTCAAGTATCAAGCAACCTATAATTTGGGGGAAGCAATGTATTTTTTTTTTTCATTTTTTGGTACTGGGGATTGAACTCAGGGGCATTCAACTGAGCCACATCCCCAGCCCTATCTTGTTTTTATTTGGAGACAGGGTCTCACTGAGTTACTTAGCACCTCGCTATTGCTGAGGCTGGCTTTGAACTTGCAATTCTCCTGTCTCAGCCTCCCAAAGTGCTGGGGTTACAGGCGTGCACCACTGCACCCGGATAGCAATGTATCTTTAAGATAGGAAAATACCATGTTAAAATTTCCCTGGCTAGAATTAATATGGCATTTATTTGTGTAATGATATGCTTAGTTTTTATCCTCATTAAAGTGAAGTCTCTAAAAATGTGATAACTCTCCAAGTTTTTATTTACCATTATATCCTAAGCACATATTAGATACCTGACTATGTGTGAAAGGAAAGAAGGGAAAGAATGAAGAAGAGAGGGAAGAAAATAGAAAAGAAAGGAGAAAAGAATAAATATTTTTCAAAAAAATTTTTCAACATAACAATAATTTTAACTGCCATTTCTATTGAAATAACTCTAAATCTACATCATCTTAGAGATCTAATTTCTCAATATCTTATATTTCCAACTTCCTTAAAATATTTCCACATAAATGTCCAATAGAATTTGCCAATCTGTGAGAAAATTCATTTTATCAGCTTTCCTATAAATCAAACACTTTTCTCCTTTTTAGGATATTACAGATCAATAAGAGAAGAGAAGGATTAAAATTCTAATCACTTGAGGAGGTACTGAAAACATAACCATTGACCAGTATTTTCCTATGTCTATATATGTTTATGTGCAGGACAAAGGAGAAGGAAGAATTTTGGTAATTGTCACAGGTATGATTTGAAAAGGCACCACAGGGTTATCCTATTCTTCAAAAAAGTATATCCTAAGTGATTATTATGCTCAAAGCTTGAAGAGGTCTTTGAGAATATGTGGCTTTTTTCTCTATCCCACATAAAATCTTTCTGGTAATTTTCTTATATCTTGATATTTACCTCCAGAGTTACCATTATACATTACTCTGTTCTCATCTTGATTACATACTAGAACTGTTAGAAAACATTTCCCTACAACACCCTCTTTCTTCACTGATGTATCATGCACTACATTATCATGACATTATTGAAATGAGAAATATATATTCTTCACTGCATTATAATCCTAGAGAAGTAATTTAAATATAATCTGATCAATTAATTCCTCAACCAAACATTCAAGTCTATCTCTAGGACTTTTCCTTCATCATAAATCTCATAGCACTATAATCATACTTTTATGATTTATTTTTCCCTTATATTACAGCTATTTATCACATAAGGAAAACTCTAACTTATTTTAAGATTTTTGTCCTCTGGTAATTACTTTCTCTTTGTTTCTGATACCCTTATCTGTAAAAATGAACTTAATACTTACCCATAATTAAGGTTTTGTGAATTTTAAATAAAATAATATATGTAAATTGCTTAAAATAGTTCCTCGTGTATTTTAAACCCTCCATTATAGCTTACTGTTGTTATATCATCACCAAAAGTAGTATTAAGCTGGATGTGGTGGTGCATGATTATAACCTCAGCTATTCAGAGGCTGAAACAAGAGAACTACAAAATTGAGGCTAACTTGGATGACTTAGTAAGAAGTTATCTCAAGATTTATAAAGGGGTAAGGATATAGCTCAGTGGTGGAATTGCCTAACATGTGCTAGACCATGGGCTTAATCCCTAATACTATAAAAAAAAGTAATATTAAAATCAAGGTACAATGAACATGACACTATGAATTTATCTGTTGGACCCTGAAAGGGAGAAAGACAAAAACAGACATAGTTAAAGACTAAATATTTTCCTTCTAAGACTGAAAAGAAGAAAAGTGTGTGTCCCTCATCATTTCTATTCAGAATTAAACCAAAGGTCTTAGTCTAAGCAATAAAGCAAGAAAAATAAATGTTTAGAAAGACACAGATGTCATTACCTTACTAATTTTTAGATGTTAAATCAAATATTCATGTTAAAATTTAAGTAAATGTCCAAAAGACAAACAATTTAAGTTAATGTCCATAGGACATACAACTTTCAAATTAATAGAGGGGGTAAGGGAGTTTTTCTTTTTAATTCATTTCAGTAATCAGAATAGACCAAAGTTTGGTCCCTAACCCTAGAGGTTGGGCTAACAGTGTAGCTCAGTGGCAGAATGCTTGCTTAGCATACACAAGACCTTGGGTTCAAGAAAATCATATATGAAGAAATTGGAAGTACCAATAAGGAGACAGAAAAACTAAAAAGAAAGAAAACAAATTCTGGAGCTAAAAAAAAAAGTACAATCACTAGAAAATTCACTAAGGGATTCAAAGGCAGATCTGAGCAGACTAAAAAACCAAAAGTGAACCAGAAAATAGGATAATGGAAATTATTGAGTCTGAAGAACAGAAAGAAAAAAGATTGAAAAATATCAAACAAAATCTAAGGGACCTGTGAGATACCAGCAAGTTGCTCAACATACACATCTAGGACTAGGTGTGCAGGGGAAGAGATGCAAAGAATGTACTTGAAGAAATAATGGCTAAAAAACTTTTTAAATTTGAGAAAAAACATGAATATCCGAGGCTCTCAGTGAGCTCTAAGTAAGATGAAACCAAAGAGATCAACACAGAAGTAAATTATTATCAAACTAGTGAAACACAAAAACAAAAAGGGTATCTTGAAAGCAACAAATGACTTATACAGGGATTGATTATCAGTAACATCATCAACAGATTATTAGCAGAAACTGTAAGCAGAAGGCAGTGGGGCAAAATATTCAAAGTGCTAAAACAAAGAAACAACATAAACAACAAAAAAAATCTTTCCACCAAGAATTCTACATAGTAGTCTCCACTTATCTTTGGTTTTGCTTTTAGCAATTTTAGTTACCATAGTCAACGATGGTCTGAAACTATTAAATGGAACATTCCATGAATAAAAATTTGATGAATTTTAAAATGTGTACCATTCTAAGTAGCATGATCAAATTTTCCGTCATGCCATTCAGTTCTACCCAGATCATGAATCATCATTCTGTTGTCCAGTGGGTCCACCACATTCACATAACTTTTATTATAGTATATGGCTATAGTTATTCTATTTTATTATATTGTTATAAATCTCTTAACGTGCTTAATTTATAAATTAATTTTATCATAGGTATATACATATCAAAAGAAAAACTACAGTATATACCACAGTATATATAGGGTTTGGTATATTCAGTTTTAGGCATTTACTGGGGGTCTTGGAACATATTACCCCCACATATAGAGAAAGGGACAAATGTATTTGACAAAACTGTCCTTCAAAAGTGATGGAGAGCTGGGCGCGGTGGCAAAAGCCTGTAATCCCAGCACTTGGGGAGGCTGAGACAGGAGAATCGTGAGTTCAAAGCCAGCCTCAGCAGCGGTGAGGCACTAAGCAACTCAGTGAGACCCTGTCTCTACATAAAACACAAAATAGGCCTGAGGATGTGGCTCAGTGGTCGAGTGCTCCTGAGTTCAATCTCCAGTACCAAAAAAAAAAAAAAAAAAAAGTGATGGAGAGCTTGACATAGTTGTGCACATGTATAATCCCAAAGACTCATGAGACTGAGGTAAGAGGATCATAAATTCATGGTTAGCATTAGCAACTTAGGGAGACCTGATATCACTAAAATAGAATAAAAATAAAAAGGGCTGCAGGTATAGCTCAGTGGTAGATCATCCTTGGGTTCAATTCCCAATAATATAAGTAAGTAAGTAAATAAATAAATAAAATGGAGCTGTGGATATAAGTCAGTGGTAGAACACCTCTCAGTTCAAAATCCCAGAACCAAAGGTGATAAAAAAAAATATGAGGGACCAGGAAGAGGTGTTGTATTTTGTCAAATGCTTTCTCAGCAACTATTGAGATAATCATATAATTTTTGTCTTTAAGTCTAGTGATGTGATGAATTACGTTTATTGATTTGTGCATGTTGAACCAATCTTGCATCCCTGGGATGAACCCCACTTGATTCTGGTGCACTAAATTTTTTAAAAAATTTTTTTTAGTTGTAGATGGACACAATATCTTTATTTTATTTTTATGTGGTGCTGAGGATCAAACCCAGTGCCCCATGCATGCGAGGCAAGCACTCTACCACTGAGCCACAATCCCAGCCCCTACACTAAATTTTTAATATGTTTTTGTATGCAATTTGCCAGAATTTTACCATCTATGTTCATCAGGAATATTGGTCTAAAGTTTTCTTTCCTTGATGTGTCTTTGTCTGGTTTTGGAATCAGGATGATACTAGCCTCATAGAATGAGTTTGGTAGGGTTCCCTCATTTTCTATTTCATGGAATAATTTGAGGAGTATTCGAAACCTAGGGATAGTAGGAACATATCTCAACATTGTAAAAGCTATCTATGCTAAACCCAAGGCCAATAAAATTATAAATGGAGAAAAAGGAAAATGAAAATGAAAGCATTCCTCTAAAAACTGAAACAAGACAGGGATGTCCTCTTTCATCACTTCTATTCAACATCATCCTTGAAACTCTAGATAGAGCAATCAGACAGATGAAACAAATTAAAGGCATATGCATAGGAAAAGAAGAACTCAAACTATCACTATTTGTTTTATATTTAGAAGATCAAAAAAATTCCACCAGAAAACTTCTAGAACTAATAAATGAATTCAGCAAAGTACCATGATATAAAATCAATATCCATAAATCAAATGCATTTCTATACATAAGCAATGAATCCATTGCAAGAGAAATTAGGGAAAAAAACCCCATTCATAATAGCCTCCAAAAAAAAATCTGGGAATCAATCTAACAAAAGAGGTGAAAGACCTCTACAATGAAAACTACGGAACACTAAAGAATTTGAAGACCTCAGAAGATGGAAAGATCTCCCATAGTCTTGAATAGGCAGAATTAATATAGTCAAAATGACCATACTATCAAAACTGTTATACAAAGTTTAAAAAGCAATCATGAAATTCATTGAGGAAAATAAAAGACCCAGAATAGCCAAGGCAGTTCTTAGCAAGAAAGTAGGAGGCATCATAATACCAGAACTTAAACTATATTACAGAGCAATAGTAACAAAAACAGCATGGTACTGGTACCAAAATAGACATGTAGATCAATAGTACAGAATACAAGACACAGAGACGAGCCCCCATAAATACGGTTATCTCATACTAGACAAAGGCACCAAAAATATACATTGGAGAAAAGACAGTCTTTTCAACAAATGCTGCTGGGAAAACTGGAAATCCATATGTAGCAGAATGAAATTGAAACTCTTTCTCTCACCCTGCAAAAAAATCAACTCAAAGTGTATCAAAGACTTAGACACTAGAACAGAGATCTTGCACCAAATAGAAGAAAAAGTAGGCTCAAATCTTCATCATGGTGGCTTAGGCCCCGACTTCCTAAACAACACTCCTAATATGCAAGAAGTAAAATCAAGAGTCAATAAATGGGATGGATTTAAACTAAAAAGCTTTTTCTCAGCAAAGGAAACAATCAATAACATGATAAGAGAACATACAGATTGGGAAAAAATCTTCACCACACACACTTCAGACAGAGCACTAATTTCCAGGATATATAAAGAACTTTAAAAACTTAACACCAAAGAAACAAATAACCCAATCAATAAATGTGCAAAGGAAATGAACAGATGCTTTACAGAAGAAGAAATACAATCAATCAACAAATATATGAAAAAAATTCATCATCTCTATCAATTAGAGTAATGCAAGTCAAAACTATTCTAAGATTTCAACTCACTCCAGTCAGAATGGCAATTATCAAGAATAAAAGCAATAATAAGTCTTGGCTTAGATGTGGTGAAAAAGGTACACTCATACATTGCTAGTAGGACTGCAAATTGGTGCAACCACTATGAAAAGCAGTATGGAGATACCTCAGAAAACTTGAAATGGATCTACCATTTGACCCAGTTATCCCACTCCTTGATTTATACCCAAAGGACTTAAAATCAGCATACTACCATGACACAGCCATATCAATGTTTATAGCAGCTCACTTTACAATAGCTAAACTATGGAACCAAACTAGATGCCCTTCAATAGATGCATGGATAAAGAAAATGTGGTACACATACACAATGGAATATTACTCAGCCTTAAAGAAAGAATGAAATTATAGCATTTGCAAGTAAATGGATAGAACTAGAGAATATCATGCTAAGTAAAATAAGCCAATCCCAAAAAGTCAAAAGTTGAATGTTTTCTCTGATAAGAGGATGTTGATTCATAGTGGGGCAGAAGGATAGGGAAGAATGAAGGTTTGTGTAGATGAGAATGAGGGAAGGGGTGGGGTTTGGGGGATGGGAAGGATTGTAGCAAGAGAGAGACATTATTACCCTATATACATGTATGATTACACTGTTGGACTAATACTGAGCCATGTACAGCCAGAGGAATGAGAAGTTGTACTCCATTTGTGTACTATATGTCAAAATGCATTCTATTGTAAAATTAATTAATTTTTTAAAAGTGAGGGAGAAATTAAGACATTCCCAGATAAATGAAAACTGAGAGAGTTGGATACCAATAAATCTTAACTGCAAGAAATACCCAAGGATCAAAAATAAAATAAGGCGAATCCAAGATGGCAGCCTATACAGACACTGCATTCCTAGTCTCTCTAGGACTGGAGATTAAAGTAGTGGAAGTTCTGTTTACTCCTGACAGCTGCCTCCACAGGAATTTCAGTTGCGTGTTAACATGCGTTGCCAGGCCCCAGCGTTTGCATAGGACCCCAGCTGCTCGCTGTTGCTTGCCCGCACAGGAGCCTGGCTGATTGCCCATGTACAACCCACCCCAGTGCCTACACATTGCACAGAACCTCAGATTGCCCATCCACACAGGATCCCTAGCCATTGCTCCAGCACAGGACCCCTAGCTGCTGCTCCTGTACCAATATTGAACTCCCCCACTCACCTACACCTGGGGACACTGGACAGGATCTGGAGTCAACCTTCTACCTCCACACAGCATGCCACAGAGTAGCATCTCCAAACACGTTACCCAACACCACCTCCTGGCCCGGCCCTACACCCTATCTCTGAAGGCAGTCGCCTCCATTTTGGTACTCCTTCATCACCATCTTGGACCTGAGCAGAGAGATACCACTAAACAACAGACAATACCACCTACTGGATGAGAAGGGAAGCAAGCCTTTTCATTTACCTTGAGACTAATTTTTCCTCTATTATCCCTCTTTTCCTCTTTTTTCTTTTCTCCCTTTCTTTTTCTTCTTTACCTCTCTCATTCTTATTCCACCCTCACATCCCCAACATTTGTGAAACCAAGTACTTTTTATGCATTAGGCTACTGAGGACTGGAATATCTGATTAGTCTACAGTTGTATTATATAGTCTCACATCTCCATGTTTTGTTTTTCTTAATTTTTATGTTTCCTTGTTTGTTGTACTCTATTTTCTTCCTACTTACTGGTCTTCCCCAAATCTCTTTATTTTCTACTATTAACCAACTTCTTTTGGATTCCTCTTGTATGCTTTCTAAAAACTAATAACTCTGTATCTTCACTTCCTACCTCCCTAACATATTATCCTACACCCCACCTGAGGTTCTCGTTAGTCCACCAACAGAAACTGTAGATGCTTATGCAAGCCTATTGTTTATATAGTAGATACTAATTGAACTCATAATTCTTATATATTATGACAAAGCCATAAATGTCCTATTAAGAGCTACTTGGTCTAAAATTATATATTGTTTATATTGAGATCTGTTAATATTGGTTTCCCCCTTAAAGGAGAGGTATTGGAACTCTGTAGGACATCTATAAGCCTATAGGATAAAGACTGTGGACAGACTGTGCTCATGCAGAGGAGGAGACCAACTGAGCAATGTGCTGTAGCCTCCCATCTACCAACCAGTGGCTGTCCATGTCTACTTCCATCTAGAGTCAATAGCCAGGACCAGGAAGATCATCCCTGAGATCCCTGCAGGCATGGTTATGCCAGAGGTGTAGTATTGGTAACTGGTAGGAACACTACAAGGCTATAAGGTAGAAACTATAATACCTGAGATCGGCACTGCTAGAGAGGAAGACACATAAAAAACATGAAAAAACAAGGAAAGAAAATGCCCCAAACAAACTAAGATGATACAATAATAAAATCCACAGTAGATGAAATGTCAGAGGAGATCAGAACATGCATAATTTAAATGACCTGTGAAACACAGAATAATATAAGAGAGCAATTGCGGGCAACAATTGATCAATCCAACAAAGAGATTAGAGAGTAAATACAGGCAACAATTGATCACTCCAACAAAGAGATAAGAGAGCAAGTATAGGAACCAAAACATTACTTCAAGAAAGAGATAGACATTCTGGAAAAAAAAAAAAAACAAGCAGAAATCCTTGAAATGAATGAAACAATAAAACAAATAAAAAATTCAATAGAAAGCATCACCAACAGACTAGATAACTTGGAAGATAGAACCCCAGACAATGACGATAAAATACATAATCTTGAAAATGAAGTTGATCACACAGTGAAGATGGTAAGACTATGAACAAAACATCCAAGAATTATGAGACAACATCAAAAGACCAAATCTAAGAATTATCGGGATAAAGGCACAGAGATACAAACCAAAGGAATGCACAATCTCTTCAATAAAATAATATCAGAAAATTTCCTAAAAATGAAGAATTTGAAAATCAAATACAAGAGGCTTATAGAACACCAAATGTTCAAAACTACAACAGATCCACACCAAGGCACATTATAATGAAAATACCTACCATACACAATAAGGATAGAATTTTAAAAGCTGCAAGGGAGAAGGTACAGATTATATACAGGTGGAAACCAATTCGGATTTCAGCATATTTTTCAACCCAGACCCTCAAAGCTAGGAGATCCTGGAACAACATATACCAAGCTCTAAAAGAAAACAGGTACCAACCAAGAATCTTACATCCAGCAAAATTAAGCTTCTGATTTGATGATGAAATAAAAACTTTCCATGATAAACAAAAGTTAAAAGAATTGACAATGAGAAAGCCTGCACTAGAGAACATTCTCACCAAAATATTTCATAAGGAGGAAATGAAAAATAACAATGACAGTCAGCAAATGGAGGGACTACACAAAGGAAAAGCCAATCAAAGGAGAAACCAAGTCAAGTTAAAAACCAAAAATAAACCAAAATGAATGGGAATAAAAACCATATTTCAATAATAACCCTGAATGTTAATGGCCTAAACTCATCAATCAAAAGACACAGACTGGCAGATTGGATTAAAAACCAAGACCCAATAATAGGTTGTCTTCAAGAGACTCATCTCATAGAAAAAGACATCCACAGACTGAAGGTGAAAGGATAGGAAAATACATACCACTCAAATGGACCACGTAAGCAAGCAGGGGTCTCTCCATCCTCCTATCAGATAAAGTAGACTTCAAACCAAAAATAGTCAGAAGGGATAAAGAAGAACATTTCATACTGATTAAGGGAGTCATACATCAAGAAGACATAATAATCATAAGTATCTATGCCCCAAACAATGGAGCATCCACATACATCAAACAAATCCTTCTCAATTTTGAGAATCAAATAGACCACAACACAATAATATTGGGTGATGTTAACACACCTCTCTTACCATGGACAGATCTTCCAAACAAAAACTAAACAAAGAAACCACAGAATTCAACAATACAATCAATAATTTAGAATTAACAGACATATACAGAATATTTCATCCATCAACAAGTGAATACACTTTTTTCTCAGCAGCACATGGATCCTTCTCTAAAACAGACCATATGTTGTGCCACAAAGAAACTCTTAGCAAATACGAAAAAGTATAGCTAGTACATTCTATCAGACCATAATGGAATTAAATTAGAAATCAATGATAAAATAAAAAATAGAAGCTACTCCATCACCTGGAGACTAAATAATGCACTATTGAATGATGCATGGATAACAGAAGATATCAAGGAGGAAATAAAAAATTTTTTAGAGATAAATGAGACCTCTGATACAACATATCAAAATCTCTAGGACACTATGAAGGCTGTGTTAAGAGGAAAGTTCTTGCATTGAGCTCATTCATTAAAAGAGGAAAAAGTCAACAAATAAATGACTTGACACTAAATCTCAAAGCACTAGAAAAAGAGGAACAAATCAACATCAAAAGAAGTAGAAGACAGGAAATAATTAAAATCAGGTTTGAAATCAATGAAATTGAAACAAAGGAAACAATTCCAAAAATTGACAAAACAAAAAACTGATTCTTTGAAAAAAACAATCGATCAACCCTTGGCTACCCTAACAAAAAGGAGAGAGAAAACTCAAATTACTAAAATTCAAGATGAAAAGGGAAATATCACGACAGACACTGCTGAAATACAGGAGATAATTAGAAACTATTTTGAAAATCTATACTCCAAAGTAATATAGAAAACAGTGAAGATACCGACAAATTTCTAGGGGCATATGATCTGCCCAAACTAAACCAGGAGGACATACACAACTTAAACAGATCCATTTCAAGCAAGAAAATAGAAGAAACCATCAAAAGCTTACCAACCAAGAAGAGTCCAGGACCAGACAAATTCTCAGCTGAGTTCTACAAGACCTTCAAAGAAGTAATATCAATACTCCTCAAATTATTCCATGAAATAGAAAAGGAGGGAAACTTTCCAAACTCATTCTATGAGGCTAGTATCACTCTGATTCCAAAACCAGATAAAGACACATTAAAGAAAGAAAATTTCAGACCAATATCCCTGATTAACACCAATGCAAACATTCTCAATAAAATTCTGGCAAATCATTTACAAAAACATATTAAAAAGATAATGCACCATGATCAAGTGGGTTTCATCCCAGGTATGCAAGGTTGGTCCAACATAGGGAAATCAATAAACGTAATTCATCATATCATTAGACTTCAAGTCAAGAATCATATGATTATCTCTATAGATGCTGAGAAAGCATTTGAAAAAATATAACACCTCTTCACGTTCAAAACACTAGAAAAATTAGGGACAGTAGGAACATACCTCAACATTGTAAAAGCCATCTATGAAAAACCAAAAGCCAACATCATCCTCAATGGGGAAAAATTGAAAGAATTCCCCCTAAAAATGGGAACAAGACAAGGATGTTCTCTTTCACCACTTCTATTGAAACTCTAGCCAGAGCAGTTAGAAAGACAGAATAAATGAAAGGGATACAAATAGGAAAAGAAGTTAAACTATCATTATTTGTGGTCAACATGATTCTTTACTTAGAGGATCCAAAAAATTCCACCAGAAAACTTCTAGAATTAATAAATGAATTCAGCAAAGTAGCAAGATATAAAATCAATACCCATAAATCAAATGCATTTCTACACATGATTGAATGAATCCTCTGAAAGAGAAATTAGAAAAACTACCCCATTCTTGGTAGCTCCCTCCAAATGAAATACTTGGGAATAACTTTAACAAAACAAGTGAAAGACCTCTACAATGAAAACTACAGAACACTAGAGAAAGAAATTGAGAAAGACTTTAGAAGATGCAAAGATCTCCCATGCTCTTAGATAGGCAGAATCAATATCATCAGAATGGCCATACTACCCAAAGCGTTATACAGATTCAATGCAATTCCAATTAATATCCCAACATCATTCTTTATAGAAATAGAAAAAGCAATCATGAAATTCATTTGGAAAAATAAGAGACCCAGAATAGCCAAAAAGATCCTTAACAAAAAGAGTGAAGCAGGAGGCATCACAATTCCAGACTTTCTATTAGAAAGCTATAACAACAAAAAAGCATGGTACTGGCACCAAAATAGACATGTAGATCAATGGTATAGAATAGAAGACACAGAAACAAACCCACATAAATACATTTATCTCATACTAGACAAAGGTGCCAAAAACATATACTAGAGAAAAGATAGCCTCTTCAACAAATGGTGCTGTGAAAACTGAAAATCCATATGCAGCAAAATAAAACTAAACTCCTATCTCTCACCATATACAAAACTCAACACAAAGTGGATCAAAGACCTAGGAATTAGACCAGAGACCCAGCGCCTAATTGAGGAAAAAGTAGGCCCAAATCTTCATCACGTCGGATTACGCCCCGACTTCCTTAAAAAGACTCCTAAGGTGCAAGAAATAAAAGCAAGAATCAATAAATGGGATG
This sequence comes from Geosciurus inauris, assembly GCA_004024805.1. Taxonomy (NCBI): domain Eukaryota; kingdom Metazoa; phylum Chordata; class Mammalia; order Rodentia; family Sciuridae; genus Geosciurus; species Geosciurus inauris. Next base: position 11,539 of record PVHX01000353.1, on the reverse strand, counting down.
TATTCAAACTAAAAAGCTTCTTCTCAGCAAAAGAAATAATCAATGAGGTGAACAGAGAGCCTACATTCTCAAATTTTTGCCATACGCACATCAGATAGAGCACTGATCTCCAGGATATATAAAGAACTCAAAAAACTTAACACCAAAAAACCAAACAACCCAATCAATAAATGGGCCAACAAGCTGAACAGAAACTTCTCAGAAGAAGATATACAATCAATCACCAAATATGGAAAAATGTTCAACATCTCTAGCCATTAGAGAAATGCAAATCAAAACTACTGTAAGATTTCATCTCACTCCAGTCAGAATGGCAGTTATCAAGAATACAAACAAGTGTTGGTGAGGATGTGGGGGGAAAGGCACACTCATACATTGCTGGTGGGACTGAAAATTAGTGCAGCCAATCTGGAAAGCAGTATGGTGATTCCTTAGAAAACTTGGAATGGAACCACCATTTGACCCAGCCATCCCACTCCTTGGTCTATACCCAAAGGACTTAAAAACAGTATACTACAGTAATGCAGCCACTTCAATGTTTACAGCAGCACAATTCATGATTACTAAACCGTGGAACCAACCTAGATGCCCTTCAATAGATGAATGGATAAAGAAACTGTGGTATATATACGCAATGGAATATTACTCAGCAGTAAAAGAGAATAAAATTATGGCATTTGCAGGTAAGTGGAGAACATCATGCTAAGCGAAGTAAACCAATCCCCAAAAGGCAAAGGTTGAATGTTCTCTCTGATATGTGGATGCTGATCTATAATGTGTGAAGGGGCATGGGAAGAATGGAGAAACTTTGGTCAAAGGAGAGAGGAGGGAAGGGATGGGACATGGGGGCAGGAAAGATGGTAGAATGCAAGGACAACAATGCCCTAGGTTCATGTATGACTGCACATATGGTGTAAACTCAATATTGTGTACAACCAGAGAAATGAAAAGTTGTGCTCCATTTGTGTACAATGAATCAAAATGCATTCTGCTGTCATGTAAACCCAATTAGAATAAAAATATATATTAAAAAATAAAAAAATAAAAAGAGCTGGGGTTATAATTCAGTGGTTCAATCCTTAATATTGCAAAAAAAAGTAAAAAATAAAATAAAATAAAAATAATTAAAATTCAACTAAACAATAAGGTTTTAGAGATAGGTGAAATACTCATTAACAGTCAATAAAGAAAATCAAGAGAATAATTAACATAAAAAGATAGCTGTTATTTCCAGGGATTTTTAATTTGGCAGAGACATAAAGGCTTCTCAGATTCTACTAAGGTTTTATTTTATTTCAGTACTGGGGATTGAACCCAGTGTACTCTGCCTCTAAGCCATATCTCTGGCCCTTTTTATTTTTAATTTTGATACAGTCTCACTAATTGCTCTGGACCTCACTAAATAGCGAAGGCTGTCCTTGAATTTGTGATGCCCCTGCCTCAGCTTCTTAAATTGCTGGGATTACAGGTGTGTACCAAGGCACTCAGCCCCAGCCCTTTCTATTTTTTTATTTTGACTCAGGGCCTCACTAAATTGCCCAGGCTGACTTCAAACTTATAATTCTCCTGTTATTACCACATCCAGTTGATGCTACTGAGGTTTTACATTTTCAGCTAATGGGTTATTAGATTCATTTTATTACGTATTAGTACTTTTATTTTTTATACTACCTGATTATAAACTTTTGTACATGTATAATACACTTATAAAAACTAGATGTCCACTTATACAATTGAAAATTTTAAAGATGATTTGCAAACTTAAAAAAAAAAGAAATAACCAAGGAAATCCTACAAGGTGAAACAAAAGGCCACTAGACATGACTTTAAGCTCTTATGAAGAAATAAAGAACTCCAGAAAGATAAAGACATGGGCAGTTATAAAATTAGTACTATTATAACTGTTTATAACTCCACTTTTTAAATTTTAAAAAAATTTTAAAGACCTAATTTTAAAGACTAATATATTTAAAAGAATTATTAATTTGTGTTCAGGGCACACAAAATACAAACTTGTAATTTTGTGACAAAGCTGTAAAGGGGGGTTTTATATGCTACTGAAATTACACTGTTATAAATTCAAATTAGAATGTTATAACTTCGTGAATTTAGAAGTAATCCCAATGTTAACAACAAAGAAAATGGCTATAGAATATACACAAAAGGAAATGAGAAAAGAACTTAAACATATCACTTTTAAAAATTCAACTAAATAGCCAAGCGTGGTGGCTTAAAAAAGAACAAAGATGGAAAATTCATATTTCCTGATTTCAAAAACTACTACAGCAATCAAACAGTGTAGTGGTGGCATAAAGGCAGAGATATAGACCAATGAAAAAGAATAGGGAACCCATACACTGTATTATTTGCATATATAGTCAAATAATTTTTGACAAAGGTACCAAGACCCTTCAATAGAAAAAGAACAATGTTTTCATCCAATGGTCCAGAGAAAACTGGATATCCACATACGAAAGAATGAAGTTGGACCCTTACCTAACACCATATATAAAAATTAACTGAGAATGGATTAACAACTTCACTATAAGACCTAAAATTATAAAACTCCTAGAATAGGGAAAATCTTAATGACATTAGATTTGGTAATAATTTATTAGGACACTAAAGCCACAGATAAAAATAGAAAAAATGGACAAAGTGGACTTGATTTAAAAATTTATAAATGTGGGCATCAAAAGTATATCAGCAGAGTAAAACGATAGATTGGGCATGGTGGTACAAGCCTGTAATCCCAGCAACATGCAAGGCTATAGCAGGAGGATTGCAAGTTTGAGACCAGCCTCAGCAACTTAGTGAAGCCCTAAGTAATTCAGCAGGACTCTGTCTCAAAATAATTAAAAGGGCTGCGGATGTAGTTCAGTGGTGAAGTACCCCTATCTTCAATTCCCAGTACACACACACACACACACAAAAGTCCCAAGACAAAAAACAAACAAATAAACAAACAAAAAAAAAAACAGTAAAAAGACAACCACAGAATGGGAGAAAATATTTGCAAATCACATATTGGATAAGCAATTAATAGCCAAAACTCAACAACTAAAAATGAACAATCCAATTCAAAATGGCCAAAGGACTTAAATTTTTCTCTAAAGAACATATACAAAAGGCCAATAAGCATATAAAAATGTCAACATCATTAAATTAGCAAAGTGAAAACCAAAACTATAATGGGCTATCACCTCACAACCTTTATGATGTCTAGGATTAAAAACAAAACAAAAAAATAGAAAATAAACGTTGGTGATGATTTTAACTGGAACCACTGTGCACTGTTGGTAGGGATATATACTGATATAGGCACTGTGGAAAACTGTATGGTGGTTCTGCAAAAAATTAAAAATAGAATTACTGTATGATTCAGCAATTCTGAATAACAGAAAACAGGGCTTTGAAGAGATACTGTTACACCGATGTTTGTAGCATACTTACAATAATTAAAATGTGGAAGCAACACAAGTGTCCATCAGTGGATGAAGGGATAAGTAAAATGTATATACACACAATGGAATATTATTCAAGATTTAAAAAGGTAAGACTTCCTAACATGCTACAATGACAATGTGACTTGCAGACATTATGCTAAGGGAAATAAGCCAGTCACAAAAAGGCAAATACTTTTATGATTCCACATATATGAGGTACTCTGAATAGCCAAAATGAGACACTCATGGTTGCTAGGGGTGAAAAAGGGGTAAATGGATAGTGGTTATTTAATGGGTATAGAGTCTCAGTTTTAAAAGATGAAAAAACTTATGGAAATGGATACCTAATATTATTAAGGTAGTTAATACCACTAAACATTTTTCTGGACACAGAAAAATGATTAAGATAGTAAATTTTGATATGTGCATTTGCCATACTAAAAAAATTTGGAAAAAAGAGTATATCATTTCGCCAGGTATGGTGGTGCATGCCTGTAATCCCAGCACTTTGGGAGGCTGAGACAGGAGAATCTCAAGTTCAAAGCCAGCCTCAGCAATAGCGAGGTACTAAGCAACTCAGTGAGACCCTGTCTCTAAATAAAACACAAAATAGGGTTGGGGATATGGCTCAGTGGTCGAATACCCCTGAGTTCAATCCCCAGTCCCAAAAACCAAAAAGAGTATATCATTTCTATTAACCAGAATTCAATAAAGAAGTTCTCTATTGCTAAGAAAGTATTATTAATGATATTAGTAAAAGCAAAGGCTTTACAAAGATAGCTTTAATTTATAGTAATGAATGTATCAAATATATTCACATAAACTAGTTACACTTACAAAACTTCGTAAAACTTATTTTGTGTGATGAAATGAGTAGAAACTAAAACAGTAACATTTTTTAACAAAAATGGAAAAAAAAACAATACCTTGGAGGCACGGATTTGCCTGTGAACATCTGTAAGTTGTTGAATTTTGTATTCTAGCTCTGAAATCTGGGCTTGAAGCCAAGTCCATCTGCTGCCAACTCTTGCTCTGTCTACAAGCCACTTCCATTCAGTACTACAGTTACTGTGAACAAAGACAAACACTGTTACTCAAAGCACAAAAGCAGTCAAGTTTCACAGAAATGCTTAATAACTTCCTTTACTCCTCTCATAAAATCTAATTTCCTTTACAAAACATCCAATTACATGAAGGGAAACTGGCAGACTGACTTATTGTCAAAGAAAAAGATTTAATTTCCTTACCTTTGCATCCCACGAATATTTGTTTTTATTCAATATTATGTACTCAAGAGTAGGATAATCCCTCTGCAATGTAATACTTTATTAATGCAAAGGGTTTAAATAGGGTTGGCCAGCAAAGAAAAGGAAAATGAATAACAATATCAATGCCAGGTAAAATCTGTTACATGTAAGATTTTTATATGTAAGTAAATGTCAAATATTGGACAAGTCATGTGAACTAGATTTAAATCCATGCAGCACACTGTAGAGTACACAATTTAACTACACATAATTTTTATTTGCTGAAACAGTCATCACTATTAACTAACTACTTAAAATCAATTTAAATCAATAGACAAAAATTATCAAAAATATAAATGCTCTGCTACATTTCAAATAAACATGCTAAATATATAATTCTTAAGACATTTATTAAAATAAGCAACTTGTTAAAAATCTGATTCTCAAGATTTGCAATCCTGAGACCACAAAATTTATATAGAGGCATTCTTACATGCATATCTAAAAATAAGATTGAGCTGGGTGCGGTGGCGCAGGCCTGTAATCCCAGCACTTTGACAGACTGAGACAGGAGGATTGCAAGTTCAAAGCCAGCCTCAGCACTGGCAATGTGCTAAGCAACTCAGTGAGACCCTGTCTCTAAATTAAAAACACAAAATATTAACTATAAGAAAATGCCTTTCTTCTAAATTTTAGCCACAGAAAACATTTATTTATTTACTTATTTAACTTATTTTTTGCAGTCCTGAGGATCGAAGAAACCATTTATTTTTAGAGATCATTTGCTGTCAAACAGAAGGCAATTATTGCCACTCTGCTATATAAAATTTATTAATTATAACAGGATATTATATAGGTATTTTCAGAAGATTACTTTTAAAGATTCTAATTGCATATATAATGTGACTGAAGATATAACCATTAGAATTTTCTTGGTATTATTATTTAATCAGTTTAGAGTCATTAATGTGATTTTATAAATTGACACTAAAAATCACATTTTCATAAATATGGAAAAAATGAAAGAAAATGCCTATTTAAATTCAGCATTCAAGATAATATTTAGTAACACTAAATGCCCATTATGAAATTTAGAGAGGAAGCAAGGGTCATACCATGCAATACCTTGCCCACGTGACAGTAAAGTATTTAGATTTTAATGCAAACTGGAAAGTATTGGCAAGGCAGTAGAAAATTTTTTCCAAGTACTCTGGCTACTAGGTGGAGAAAGCATTATAGTGGGAGATGAGAGGAAATAAGAAAACTAAAATGTAACTAATAATCTGATTGTGGTATGAATTTCATTTCCAAATATTTCTTGTACTACCTTGTATTTCCTATACTTTTCTGTACTTAAGTAGCAGCCATGTGACTAGTAATAATCCATGCACTATAAGCAAAAGTGGCATTGTCATTTTCAATCCATCAGAGAATCTTCAAAACCAATTACTGCAGCTGGGGAGTGGCACACTCCTGTAATTCCACTCAGGAGGCTCGGGCAGGAGGATCATAAGTTTGAGGCCAGCCTGGGTAATTTAGCAAGAATCTCAGCAACTCAGTAAAACCCTGCCTCAATAAAAAGAATAAAAAGGGGCTGGAAAGGAGCTCAGTGGTAAATACCCCTAGGTTTAATTCCCAGTACCAAAAAAAATTAATTAAATAAAAATTTTTAAAAGTCACTAGTATAGTGCAGGTAGTATAGCTACATAATATAGCTCTAAAACCATACTACCATTGTATAGTAAGAGAAGGATCATAATCCAAACCTCACTGGGCTTTAAGTAAACCACCATAGACCTCTACTGTGTCAAATCACTGATTAGGAGGATAATTTGTGACTCAACAGACCTATTCTGATTAAAACACTGAATATGAATATGGTTTGGACTAGGAAAAGGAAAGGAGACAAAAAACATAAAGTAGGTAAGAGGATGGATTCAAGGTTCATTTAAAGTTGGTAGAACCTGCAGAAGTATAGTGTGGAAGTAAACACTGGGAATCAGAAATGATTTTACACAGTCTTTTACTAAATTTTGCTCCTGCCAGGCCTGGTGGCACATACATACTATCTCAGCTACTTGAGAGGCTGAGGCAGGAGGACGGCAAATTCTAGGCAGTTTTAGCAACTTAGACCCTGTCTCAAAATAAAAAATGAAAAGAGATGGGAATGTAGCTCAGTGGTGGAACAGCCCTGGGTTCAATCCCTAACTCTGAAAAAAAATTTTTTTTTTTTTTTTTGTGCAGTCTCATTTCTCCTTATTGTCACTTCTGGTAAAGATATTCTCATATTCAAATTTATATTACAAAAATAAATATTATGTTCATACATTAAATTATACTAACAAATCATGCTGAAATACAGTTTCTATAGAGAATAATTTATCCTACATTTACATAGCAGTGAATAAGATATGTTCATTACACTTACGAATAGTAAACAAACTCTCCCACCAAAAATATTCCCTTGCTTGAAAATGATTTTCTTAAAAATAAGGTTGTAAACATACAACAGGTAAGTATATGGCTAAGTTGCTCAAAGCAGATTAACACCTGGTATACCCTAAAGTCAAAACATGTTTTATGTAGCAACTTACCTAACCAATGATGTAATGGCTAACATAACTTTCAGTGTAACCAATCAGAAGATAGTAATGTAAGAGCAAACCCATAAGATTTGAAGTATATCCAGAATATCCAGACACCTCAATTAGCATATAAAGATAGGCCCGCCAGATCACTATAAATATTGACTCCCTGCATCTCTCTGGACCATGCTGAACTGAACCACCACATGCTGACCATAAGGTGGGGTTCCTACCTCTAGTAAAGATTAGGGCAAAGACATCTGTGAGTAGACACCACCTGGGAAGTGAGAGACCAGTCAGTCCCCCAAAAGGCAGCTTATGCCTTCAATCCCCACCTTTGCTTGCTTGTTGTCCCACTTAATTTGCTGAAGGAAATAAGTACAAGCTGGCTAACTAGTTTTGACCACCATTTTTCTTGGTATTAAATACTTGTTAACATCTTGAACCTGCATCTGTTTTGACCTTGAAGTGTGTCTTGATACCTCAGAGGAGTAAGGCAAAGCTTTCCAACACCACATCTTAGATTACCAAGAATTAAATTAATTTTTCCTTTAACAGATTTTACTAACTCATTAATATAATAAATGTTCAAACTATGACTAAAAATTAAGAGAGAAGATCTAGTTGTGAAAAACAATAATTCCAAGAAAAGGAGAGTTTATCCTGAAAAAAAAAATTGGACAAACTTCCCTGGAGTTAGGGGTCCTTTAGATCTTCTTTCTGTAAAGGGGCAGATAGTAAATATTTTAGGCTTTGTGGGCCACATGGTCTCTGTAACAACTACTCAACTCTTCCTTTATAGTATGAGAACAGCCTTTAATGATACATATATGAGTGTGTGTGGTTGTGTTCTAATAAAACTTTATAAAAAAAGAAAGGGTGGAGTGGGCTAGGCTTGGTCCATGGGCCATAGTTTTCCAAACCCTGATGTAGATCATCTTTTCATATGCATCTCTGCTTCCCAGAGGATTATGATTTCCTTTGATAATATTCCTATACAATTATTCTGCCTACATTGAGTTTTTTTATTATTGATACAAGTCCTGTATCAGACTACATGTATTGGAAACTTTGTCCCAGTTTATAGTTGTTTTGCATTTTTATAATAGTGTCTTTTCAGGGGCGGGGAGTGTAATAGTGTCTTTTGAGAAGCTAATGATTCTAATTTTGATGTAAACTATTTATCAAATTTTATTTTATAGCTAGGAAACTTTGTCTAACACAAAGTCATAAGGATTTTCTCAAGTTTCTAAAATTTCAAGAAGTTTTAGAGTTTTGACTTTGAGGTCTATGATCCAATTCAAGTTAATTTCTGTGTATGTTGCAAAGTTAAGGGTCCAGATTCAACTTTTTACATAGGATATCCAATTTCTGAACCATTGGTTGAGAAGATCTTACTATCCTTTGATAGCTGTGTCTACCTACTATCCGTTAATAGAATAACACCATTGTTGGACAAAAGACCATTTCTGAAAATTATATTTGCAGTATACACACACATGGTCATACACACACAACCCTTAGGCTATCTATCACCTACCTATATGTCAACAACTTAGGCCAATACCATACTATTATTAGAGTTAGAGTTAATTCTTAAAATCCAGTGTATAAAATTTCCATCTTTGAGCCGGGCGCGGTAGCGCAAGCCTGTAATCCCAGCACTTAGGGAGGCTGAGACAGGAGAATCACGAGTTCAAAGCCAGCCTCAGCAACAGCGAAGCACTAAGCAACTCAGTGAGACCCTGTCTCTACATAAAACACAAAATAGGGCTGGGGATGTGGCTCATTGGTCGAGTGCCGCTGAGTTCAATCTCCAGTAACAAAAAAAAAAAAAATTTCCATCTTTGTTTTTTCTCAATACTATTTTGACCATTCTAAGGAAGACAATGAACTTGTCAGCTTCTAGTAAAACAAACAACAAGCCAGGCGCAGTGGCGCAAGCCTGTAATCCCAGCATTAGGGAGGCTGAGACAGGAGAATCATGAGTTCAAAGCCAGCCTCAACAACAGCGAGGCGCTAAGCAACTCAGTGAGACCCTGTCTCTACATAAAAAACACAAAATAGGGCTGGGGATGTGGCTCAGTGGTCGAGTGCCCCTGGGTTCAATCTCCAGTACCAAAAACAAACAACAAAAAAACTAGCATTTTTATTAGGATTGCATTGAATCTATAGATCTATTGGTGAAGAGTTTACAACTTAATAATACTGTCTTCCAGTCAGTGGGCATGGTATATTTCTCTGTGTAATAACACACTGTTAGTTTGTCTGTTATGTTTTATACACTTTTAAAAATTAACCTCTAACAGGAAGTGGAACATGCCTATAATCCAAGTGACTTGGAGACCTACGGCAGAGGATCACAAGTTGGAGGCTGGCCTCAACAATTTATTAAGACCTCATTTCAAAATAAAAAATAAAAAAGGGTTGAGGGCATAGCTCAGGAGGTAGAGTGCCCTGGGTTCAATGGTTCAATTCCTAGTAACACACACACACACACACACACACACACACACACAAGTTATCTTTGTATTTCATATTAATATATAACATCCATAAAATTGAATAGTGGTATACACAAATAAAATTGATTTTTGTATGTTCACCTTATATACTATGGCCCTACTAAATTCACTTATGAGTTTTAATAGTTCCCTGTAATGTTTAGTATAATGTTAATTTCAAGTCATTTGAGTGAACATTATTCTTGTCACTAAACTTTGTTACTAAATATGTTAGCTATAGATTGTCAATGTGCCTCAGATTGAAGAAGTGTTCAGTTCTGGTTCGTCATCAATTCTTACAACTTGATTTGATTTTTGTCAATATTTTTTAGTATCTATAGAAATTATCACATTGTTTTTCCCTTATTTGACTTTTGAATATTAAATCAACCTTGCTTCCTGGTTTAAATGTGTGTAGTCATGATGTATTTTTATATTTTCTTAGACTCTATTTGATACTTCATTAAGAATTTTTTATGGTTATAGTCAAAGAAGATATAGATCTACTGTTTCTTGTTCAAATTTTTGTATAGTTTTGGAATCAAGCTAATTTTGGCTTCATTAAAAGAGTTTGAAAGTGCTTCCTCTTCCTGTTTTTTGAAGTTTACAGGATTGGAATTATTTTTTCCTTAAATTTCATTAAAATTAGTAAGTGAAGCCATCTGGGTCTAGAATTCCTCTGTAGAAAATTTTTTTATTATGAATTGTATTTCTCTGAATGATGCAAGCTATATAATATTTTCTATTTCTCCTTGTGTCAGTTTTGATAATTTGGGTTTTTAAGTCATTAGCCTGTTTGGTGCAAACAGTTGAATTTCTTGACACATAGCTGCTCATAATATGCCTTGATTATTCTATTAATGCTTACAATGTCTATAGTAATGCTTTTCTTTCCTGCTACTATCTAGCTGTGTGTGTTTATATATATACATATACATCTGTATTTTTTTTCTTTTGGTACTGGGGAATTCAGGAGTACTTTACCACTGAACTACATCCCCAGCCCTATGTATTTTTATTTTGAGACAGGGTTTTGCTAAGTTGCTTAGGCTGGCCTCAAATTTGAGATCCTGCTGCCTCCGCCTCCCCAGTTGCTGGGATTACAGACAGGAGTGTGCCATCACATGTGGCTTATTAATCTTTTCAAATAACTGTTTATTAGTTTCTCATATTTTCTCCATTGCTTTTCTGTTTTATTATTCATTGATTTTCCACTCTGTACCATTTTTCTATTTTATTTGCTTTTGGTTTCATTTGCAATAGATTTTATAGCTCCTTAAGTAGGAAAAAATAAACCATAGACTTTATATCATTTTTTCTTTCTAGTGTAAGCATTTATAGCCAAAACTTTTCCTATCACCACTACATAAGTAATTTAGTACCTGAATGATATTTTTTAAAAAATAGCATAGTATGTTTTAATTATCATTCAGCTGAAACATTTTATGATTTCTTTTCTGATTTCTTCTTGATACATAAGTTATTTTGAAATGTCTGGTTTAATATTATATTTCAGACACACATACTATTTCTTCTTTCCTTTGTACAGATGTAAGTTTTCACCAAGTATGATTTTCCTTTACCCTGAAGATCATCTTTTGAATTTTCTTTAGTGCATGTAGACTGACAACTTTTCTCAGTTTTTAGTTATTTGGAAATGCCATTTTGCCTTTTTTTTTTTTTTTTTTTTTTTTTTTTTTTTTTTTTTTTTTTTTTTTTTTTTTTTTTTTTTTTTTTTTTTTTTTTTTTTTTTTTTT
>PVHX01000352.1:257671-326826 GCA_004024805.1 Geosciurus inauris | reverse complement strand
CCATCTTTACTATACCCATTCCCCTTTCCTGCCCCCCGCCTCCCCCATGTCGTGTCCAGTGTTTCTCTATTTCTCTTATGTTTCCCATTCCCACCTCCCTTATTCATCAGCATCCACTAATCAGAGAGACCATTCGGCATTTGGTTTTTTGGGATTGGCTTACTTCACTTAGCATAATGCTTTCCAGTTCCATCCATTTAGTTGTCATTTAATAAAGTTAATTTCTGACACGTATCATATAGTGGAGATTCACAATGAATTATTTAGGGAACCTAAATAACCAAAGCCTACTGGAATAAACCTTTCCTGAACCTAAACCTGACAGAATGTCTTATGATGGAACTAATTTTTAAAAAATCTTTCCAAAACTAAAAAATTACAATTGCTACTTTCTGAAAGACAAAAGTTTTTTTTTCTAATTAAAGTATTTGAAACAGACCCACTATATTCTAAAGCTCCTTTTATAAAATTATTGGTACATATTAATCATACAGAATAGTAGGTATCATTTGTACATGCATATAATATAATTTGATCAGTTTCATTACTCAATTATCCCCCTCACCTCTCTCCTTATCTCCTTCCTCTACCCCAATGGTCTCCTTTCTACTTTTATGACATCCCTTTTTTCTGTTTTTCCCTTTAGCTTCCACATATGAGAGAAAACATGACACTTGTCTTTCTGAATTTTGTTTAACATCATCTAAACTCCTTTTTAAAAAGAAAACTATTAAAATAAGGTATCTGTTAGTGATAAAATTTAAATTTTTATTCAATTACAACTAAAAAATTTAAAAAATAAAAATTTATCAGTATTCTTATTTAATAGTCTATTTGAGTTCAATGTAAATAAGTAAGACTCGGAAAAATAATTTGTAACTCAAGATGATGTACCTCATATCTGATAATTGTTATTATGTCTTCCTCTGGAATGTGATTAGCCAAGAAAATCCCACATCTGTCAGACTCTGAGAAGAACTGGATAGTGAGGAGTCCTTATAACAGCCTACAAAAATAAAGCATGAATCATGAGGTCAAACTCAAGAATTAGTAAATGATTGTCTACATTACAAAATTTAATAGAAAGCAAATACATTTATTATTCATTACAGAAAAAAATACAAATTAGTTCAAAATGACATGAACATTTACTATTGTGTATATGGTATTTGCAGCCAAACAACACCTACTCATAACCTAATATGACCTAAATTTAAAATGTTCAGGTGTCTTAATAGACTAGAAGCAACAGTGTCTAATCCAAATAAGACAGCACTTTCAGGAATAGGTAATAAAAATCTTTCAAAAAGGGTTATTTGTATTTTTTTATTAAAAAAATAATATTGTTTTAAACCTGCTTGTTACAAGGATATTTCAATTTCAGCCACCCTTCTGGAGCTCTGGCTTCATCCCAATCAAACAGTTACTCTCAGTCATGTAGTAACTTGTGGGTGATCACGAATTTCACATCAAAATGAACAAATAATACTGGTTTTGGACTTTGTACATTGATTCTATTATAACAGAAGGAAAAAAGACTAAGTAAACATATTATTGGCTACATAGATTTTAAGAGTTACTAGAGTTTCAGGTACTCAGTATAATTGACAAGAGATAATATCAGAGAAACAAAAACCAAAAATAGTTTACACATTGAGAGCTGAAGAGCCCAGGTGGCAAGAGAAAGTACTCATTTAAAATGATCGTGAAACAAGTTATTGATCCCTGAATTAAATCTTCCAAAACTACGCCGCTTATCATCTGGTGTGGGGCATGGAGGTACAGAGCATGTCCACCCTTAAAAATGAAAGTGTCTGCCGTAGCCCAAAATCCTCAAGACACTGTTTGACAAAGTTCTGGTGCCTGCAATGGATCAGGGCGAAGAGATGCACTCCTCAATATATTTCTTGTTGGGATGCCCCTTCTTAGTTTGACAGAATTAATTAATTGTGCTTGTTTGTGTCACCATTCCAATTCCCAGAAAGACAGGATCAGTCAATCCTGGTTCCCTTAAAGTCTCTTGTAATCAAGGAGAGGCATTTGACCACCTAGGAGAATAAACAAGAAAATCCCCATCAGGATAGTACTACTGATATGATGTTTCTTAGTAGTAATTCTAGAAATTCCCCTGATGATAGTTTCACTTTAGATATGTTATCCAGAACACTTAGGCCCACAGTTTCCCCAATTACATTTGGAAGTGCTCTCAGGCCTGGCTGTAGAAGGCTGCTTTGGCACCTTCAATAAAGTGAGCTATGGGAAATTTGTGGCTCCAACTAGTCCCATGCCTAAAGCTCATATGTTGGTCAAGCCTTCTCAAAGGCCCTGACAAAAATGGATTCCCCCTATAGTAAAATCCAGTGATATTTGACATGGGTAAAGGCAGAAGATGGCAGGTGTCCAGGTAGCTTAGGACTGGACCCTCCCGCACCATACTCAGGAGCCTACATTTATGGAGAAAGAACGGTTTGGGTTAATAAAAAACATGTTAATTGTGGTTCCTTGTTTACATGGGAGAGTCCTAAGAAACAAAGGCCTCGATGCCTGCCCAGAGAAACTGAACTCAAATTATGTAAACAATGGTTGCTACAGGATAGGCTCGGGCAAAGTTCAGAGAATGATATTTTGATGATGTATGTAATAGTTAACTTAACCTGCAGCTTTGGGCAATTCTGGACATGAGCAGAAGCTGTTGACCACATGTGCGTCAACGGCTATGCTTTTAAGTGTAGTTACCACAGTGACCTATTAGTCTTATGCTACTCTCATAGTTAAAAACACCTTTGTTAGCTTCAGCTTGTTTTTTGAGAATACAATAAGAAGCTTAGTGATCTCTAGATTGATATTAATCTTAAGAACAGGACATGAAGACCCTTATAGTTACAGTCTCTAGTTAAGATTTAAAAATCCTTTGATGCTGATGTAGTTATCCAGGACAATTATAGATGATCACTCTGTGTTTATAAATAACTCATGATGATTTATAACCCCCTTTTCTTTTCTTTTAATCAATGACTGTAAATCACTATAAATAAAGTGCTGGTCTGAACTTGGATGGACACAGCAGCTGCACCAAACCTGGTATCTGTGTCTCATTGGTGCTATTTTCACCGACACCACTCATCCCACCTCAGGACCTGACACCCTGAGGAGGGTGGACCCCCGTAAGTGTCTTTCAAAATAATGATTCTGTCACCTATCTTGCTCCGTTCCCTTTGAAAAACAATTTGGGACAAAGTCAAAAATAATTAAATAGTTTCAGCACTTCATATATACATTAGTTTTATACTGATCACATTAATTACCTCCTAATTATATTTCATCTGTTCCTCTACATGAACTCCTCAAAAGAAAGCCATGTTAGAGACAATTACTTTCTCAGTGTCTGACTTAAAAGGGGGAGAAAAAGCTGACTGTCAGATATTCTACTTTGTTCCCAAACAAAAGAGATCATTAATAGCACTATAGCTGACTGCCATTCACATGGACGTGGGGAAAGAAAACACAAGACGTTGATTCCAGATTTACTCTTAAACCATGTATGTTATCACCAGTTGGCATGCTATTATTTCTCTAAAGGTTAGCTTTCTTAAAAAGGAATTTGTGGGTTAAGAGTAGAGGTCAATGGTAGAGAACTTGTGTAGCAGGCATGAGGTCCTGGGTCCATTCCTCACCACCAAAAACAAAAGCAAAAACCTATATTCATCTCAAGCTTCCTGAATCGGCTATATACATGTATCTTTGCCTTCAATCTTCGTATTGCCACTGAAGGTGAACACCAATTGTCCCATACACTTTCACCAGCAAGCAGGCCATAATTCTCTGCCTAGAGAAAGTTGCTTTTGAAGTTCTGACTGTAGCCACTATAAAATTGCATCTAATTAATTCAGTTTACTTATAACTATTAATAAATATGCTTTAATTGAATTTGTTTCCATTGGCATTAATTTTGCTTCCAAAGCTTATTTTAGAAAATCATATTTGTACCTTATAGCAATAATAAATGTGCAGCACACACAGAACAGTTACATTTTTTCCTGTTATTGAATCAGTCATATATATTCTAATTTCATCTTAAAAGAATTAGTGTAATAATCCAAATAAATCAATTCTAGTCCAAGTAAGTAAATAGCATCAAAAGAAATTTTTTCACCTATGTTAAATTAATCATGAAAAGTTCAAGGCATTATATCCTATATGGAACAGGATGTAACATATAATTAATTCAAAGTTGAATGTAAACTAAATAAAATAAAAAATCAATTTTAACTTATCAAATACCTCACTAGCTCAATACCTGCAAAGTAAATATTTCTTCTTCACTTCATTGTACCCATACCTAAAATTATATTCAGTGATACTGATTCGTATGGTCTGCAACTAAATCAATTTGAATATGCTGCTGAAACCTTTAAAAACAAATTATTTGTAAACCACAAAGGTCAGCATATATTTAAGGAATATTTATATTGGCTTTATTCTGTAGAAATGTTGAGAATTCAGTTTCCCAAAATAACATTGCACTTATTCAAAATATTCAATTATTTAATGCTTAACTTGAATAAGAATAGAGAACTGATGATTTCAATATAGATCAAACATTTTAGAAATGCTTTACCTAAAGACACTTCACTGACCACTATTAACTACTGCTTTACCATACTGTTCAGTGATAGTGCTGGAAACAACACTATCACTCCACACAACTACCTGTGAGAACACCGGCAGCTCTGAGAACTGGACAGATTACAGCTACCTCCCCAGGATAGCTGCCCTGCTGGCAAGAAGTAGAAACAACAGCAGTGTCCACACTGTTTTTCTGTGTAAACTAGAATATTCAAAAAAGGGTAGACCACAGACAGAATACTAAACTTCTTGAAAGACAGCATGGCACAATAGATCCCATAACATCACTTCTAGAAGTATATAAGGAGATAGTACTATCAATGCTAAGTCTTCACTGCTGCTTAACACAACTCTTATCCATATTTTTGATACTTAGGTGAGTATCAAGACTGGAAAGAAACATGTATAATCTAAAGAGTTTTTCAAAATCTTGGGATTGAACTCAGGCCTCATGCATGGTATGGAATGTAGTATAGCTATAATGTCACACTTGCAAGCAACTGCATCTATGAAGTAGCAAAAGGCACAATTAACTAAAATGTTTGAAATGAATAAAACACATGATAATTAGCAGTCTTGTTTAGGATTTTTTTCATTAAGGGAAAAAATAAAAAAGGAAATCTGAATACCCTTTCCCTTTCCTATCCTGGGTCACATACAAAGTTCCCGTGAATGCTCTTTCTGTTATTTAGTCAAACAGCCCAAAAGCTTGAACATACATGTGAGACATAACTGAGGATGCTATATCATAACTGAGGCCAGACATCTTTTCATTTTTACCACCAAGAACATAAATTATTATGGATGTAGAAGTTTTCATTACTGATTTGGGAAAAAAAATGGATTTTGTGATTTTAAAATTTTATCATTTTGTCAAGTCTTAATCATAGGAAGTAAGGTATATCATGTTATCCACATTATACTGTTCTTTTTTTTTTCTATACTCTGTCTAAAATATGTATTTTTTCCAGTCAAACCTAAAATAATCTGGGACAAATATTGGAGTAAATAATCAAATAAATAAATATCAACTTACCTAATTATTTCCTAGTTTTTCTCATTTTCATAGAAAAATATGAATCAAATTATCATTAAAATGTCAAAAATAAGTTTATTTTTAAGCTTTTAAATGGACTTTGTATAGTTATTGTGCATTTGTCCAATCCACTGAACCGTTTCCTAGCTGCCTATGATCAGTAAGGTCCCATGCCAGTAATTATTTTTAAATCACTTTTTATTTCTAAGTGGTATTGATGCTATTAAATTGGATTACAGAATTATCTGAAAAAAATTATATAAACATTTATATATGTGCATAAATTTAGACACATATATAGTTATCAAAAAAGAAAGGATTACTCCTTTGACATATCTCCATCATTACTGATACTTATAATTTAAAACAAGTGAATCTGATTTATTTATTTATTTGTTTGTTTGTTTGTTTATTTATTTAGGTTAGGCTGGCCTGGTATTCCTCAGCTAAGCAAACTTTAGCCTCTCAAGTAGCTCAGATTACAGACATGTGCCACTGCACCCAGCTGCCTCTTTATCACCAGAAAGTAATTATCTCTGCTCTTAGCTACCTGGTCTTTAAAGTTTTTATTTAGAAATTATTTTTATTTAGAAATTATTATTTTATTTAGAAATTAAGTGGATTTAATAAGTATTGGGTAGACCTCTAGAAGCCTCATGAACCTCAGAAAAGACCTTTCTTAACTTCCTTTATTCTTTATAAAATATCTTAATAAAAATATATTCTGGACAGAGTATATGCAAATCAGATTAAGATTTGAATGCAAGGGTCTGGGGCTGTAGCTCAGTGGTAGAGTGCTTGCCTCACATGAGGGAGGCACTGGGTTCAATCCTCAGCACCACATAAAAATAAATAAATAAAATAAAGGTATTGCGTCCATCTACAACTAAAAAGAAATTTTTTAAAAAAAGATTTGAATGCAAAATCTGAAAGAAGATTGATATCATATAAATCTCATGTCATTTATATAACCATGGGGAGTTTCTCTGTGTAAAGGTAAGAAAATAGACCTCCCCCCTGAGACAAGAGTATAAAATACATCAACTGATACACACTCCTTATCATGCCCTGTAAATTTTCAGTTGTCCTTGGAATATCACAATTTCAGATTATTTTATTATAAGAATATAATCTTTTAATCTGTCCACATAACACTTTTCTGCATTTCTATTATAATTGCATTATTATTTTTTTTTTTTTTTGGTACTGGGGATTGAACTCAGGGGCACTCGACCACTGAGCCACATCCCCAGCCCTATTTTGTGTTTTATGTAGAGACAAGGTCTCACTGAGTTGCTTAGCACCTCGCCATTGCTGAGGCTGGCTTTGAACTCACGATTCTCCTGTCTCATAATTGCATTATTCTTTACAGCCAATTTCTTTTTCCCATGAATGAGCCTTTTCTAATTTTGTAATGTTTAAAAGAACATAAACTAGATTGAATTTATATTTGGGAAAAAAATTAGAACAACATTTTTTGTATAGTGAAATATGTTTTATAGGTCAATCAATCACTTCTAGAACACTTTGGAGTTCTCTTCCTATATAGTCAAAATTGGTCTATTCTATTAGTTAAAAGAATTCTAAAACTTATAACAATAATCAGCACTGAAAATATGATTTTATAGTATTTTACTATGATTCTCTGGTGTCCTGTGAGTTCATCAAATTGCTAATGAAATCATGAATTCTCAGGGTAAAATTCTGACCTAGGGAGATCAAAAAATTGAACACACTCTACCTCAACCCTTAAACACAATGTCTGTCTTAAATAACGATAGTAACTCAGTGATTTCTTTCTTTTTTTTTTTTTAAATATTTTTTTAGTTGTAGATGGACACAATGTCTTTATTTCATTGCTTTGTATGTGGTGCTGAGGATCGAACCCAGGGCCTCACGCATGCAAGGCAAGCGCTCTACCACTGAGCTACAATCCCAGCCCCACTCAGTGATTTCTTTTTCCCAAGGTTAGTAAAATATAAACTAATAAGCCAGGCGCGGTGGCACAAGCCTGTAATCCCAGCACTTAGGGAGGCTGAGACAGGAGAATCGCGAGTTCAAAGCCAGCCTCAGCAATAGCGAGGCGCTAAGCAACTCAGTGAGACCCTGTCTCTACATAAAACACAAAATAGGGCTGGGGATGTGGCTCAGGGGTCAAGTGCCCCTGAGTTCAATCTCCAGTACCAAAAATATATATATAAACTAATAAAGATCTGGAAGTAAGATTTTATGTATGCTGAAATAAACTGAAGATTAAGTAGTCTTTTCTGAATAACTCCATTCATTTTCCAACTATATAGAGATATTTCAGATGAAGGAAAGTATACAAAGAACAGACTGATATCACTGTCTCACTGTCATTTTTAAGAAAAAGCTAAAAATAAATATTTTTCAAAAATCACACTTTATCTTCTAAGCTTACTAAGTGAACTGACTTTCTCAAAAATTGTTTGCCCTTATTTCTTTGATGATTTTAAGTGTTCTTGTTTGTTCTTCAGCTAATTGCAATTTTTAAATCTTCAAATCATTAAAATGTTGTTGAACACTATGTACTAATCTCAATAAGTAGATATAGTATTATAATTCATTGAGTCACCCCCTACATCTCCAAGAAAAAGCTAAGAGGGTTATGATTTCATTAAAGAACTTCCTCTGCAAAGTGAGAAGGCATACTGATGTCAGATTAGTTTGTTTTGTTTTGTTTTGTTTTTTTCAAATATTTACAAAGAGATGATTATATCACTACAGTAGGGAATTTCTATTCCAGGACTTCACTTTTTTAACATAAGTGGTAATGTGCATCATTTTATAACTCTTATTTAACAAAAGCCTCTCCGTTGATTAATCACATTACTTTCTGTCCCTGAAAAACCTAAAATATTATCTTAAATAATGAGCAAAGGTCACCTCCAAAAGATAGTAGTTAATTTTTTAAGGATGAAAGAAAATAAGACAATTACAATATAATAAAATGTTTTTATTCCTTGGAGACTCTGAATAGATTCATCATCATACACTAAGAGATGCAATACTGTGCTGATAGAGCTGCTAGCAGAATGTAGATCTGCAAAAACATACTGCACTATTTGCAGACCTCTCCACAGTGCTAAGACTTCCAAGGTACATCTCTGTGTAAATACATCAAGGAAAAAATGAGGAAAAAGTAGCTTGCTAACTTTCATGTGCAAATTCCTTTAGCAACATTTACATTGAAAACACTGGAGGGGCTGGGATTGTAGCTCAGCGGTAGAGCGCTTGCCTCATATGCGTGAGGCCCTGGGTTCGATCCTCAGCACCACATACAAAGCAATAAAATAAAGACATTATGTCCATCTACAGCTAAAAAAATATTAAAAAAAAAAAACACTGGGTATTTTTCCTGATTACCATGTCTGAGTCAGTTACTGACCAATTTACATTTTTTGGTGTTGAACTGAAACTAATTAGAAACATGAGATCATTGATTCTTCACAGCTATAACTATTCTTCGAAACATAAATGATGAAAATGCTGATTCAAGCATCAAAATTTCCACAAAACTTTGGTTTACATACAATCTGTGCATCCAGATAAAAGTCCACTTGATATTTGTAATAAAAATAATTAATTAAAGAGAAGGCTTAGACCACAAGAAAAGCTTCCTTTGCTAGGAACAGAAGATCCTTACTTGATGAGGGGTTGAAATCCTGAGTCTCATTTAATCCATATCTTCTGTGTTAAAAATAATAAAAGTATAGAAGTCACTGCTGAGAATGTTTTGTGTTTGGGTATGTCATATACACATATAAAAATAAAAAGTTGAGATAGCCTAATCACACTGGCTTTTTTGGCAGAGTTGGTCTATTCTCAATGTGGCAACTGAGATAGCACTTATTACTCAGTGTTCAGTATAATTATATTATAATATAATTATTATATTATAATTTTATTATGATTGTACAAACCAATGAGTTTCCATGTGGTATTTCCATATATGCAATATGTCGTGCATTGCTATGACCATCTACCCTGCAATAATTTTTTTAAACCACCCTAAGCTCATCACAGTGACACAATAGCTGACTAAAACATAGTGTTTGGTTTTTAGAGAGCATTGACAGAACACTGTATGAAGTGATAGCATGAAAGGCCAGTCTTGGTACTAGAGAATATATTGAGAGGAGGAAAATTGATGATTTAAGAAGGAAAGCAGAAAGCAAGCGGGGCTAAGGATATAGCTCAGTTGGTAGAGTGCTTGCCTCAGCCATTGGTTCAATCCCCAGCACCACACACATGCACACACACACACACACACACGAGAGAGAGAGAGAGAGAGAGAGAGAGAGACAGAGACAGAGACAGAGAGACAGAGAAGGAAAGCAAAAAGCAAGAAAATAAGACTGGCCTGAAGCTTAGTACATCCTTCTCTTTCCCTGAAATACAGAGATTTTAACTTAGTTTCTCTTGGCAAATCCACTGTGTGTCATATATGTGTATGTGAATTTCATAAAGTGCTCTGAGGGTCCCCTCAAATGAAAGCACAATTTAAGAGACTGTATTCATGTGCTCTTTTTCAGTCAAAAAGCTGAGCATTAAAAGCATAACTGCAGAATTCCACAACTCTAAAAGATGAACATCACTGGTGGGTCCCCACTTCCACTAAAAGAAAGGCCTTAAAAATAATTTACTCCAGTGGTACATATGATAACATGAATCCCAGTTGGGTGGCAGGGTGAATATGGATTACTTAAAAGACAGTACACAGTTGCAATGTGTGAAGCTTATTTGGATCCTCAAACACATTAAAGCAACAAAAATATTTATAGCAGGAGACATTTAGAAATTTGAATACCAATGAAATATTTGATGTTATTTTGTGTGCTTGGTATTTTTCATGATATTATCTGTAAATGACATCTTTTATTATAGTATTCTGTTTCTGACAAGAACTTAGGGAGAAAATATAAAGAAAAAAGTGGAAAAAATCAGGTGGATCACACAAGATGTACAATTATCTGAATGACAGGCAGAAGCCAACCAAGGTTTTGATATTTATCTGGGTGATAGAACCGATGAACCTTTAGAATTCCACGGGAAAGGGGGATTGCTAGACTGGAATGGAGAGAAATTGTAGTTAGTTGCTGGTGGGGGCACGTGGCAGTTGTGTCAATCATTTTACAAGAGGAAGGAGGAAGACGATACGAAGTTCCTGAGTTATAGATTATCAAGATATTGCAAGTCTACCAAGTCCAGGGTATTGTGGAATATTCAAAAAGAAATACAAATTCCAGAATTTAATTCAACAAGGTCAGAACAGAACAGAATCAGTCGAATAAAGTATTTATAGAAAGCATTCGCTTGGTGGTAACATTTGACAGAAAACCCGATTTCCCACGGAATTAGTAGTTTCTGTTTTAAGAATTATAAACGTACAAATGTAGACCTAGGTTTGTAGCAGCTACAAAATGGCTGAAGAAACTGAATAGATTGTAACAAACGGAGAGAAAGTGATATATCAACCAAACCAGACGAAGGTACAGATGAACAAGCACAAAGCAAACCAAAATTAGTCTGAGGTCCGACAAAAACTTGGCCCTCCCTCAGACTCCAAGAACAGCCATTACACACTTCGCTTTCTCCTTCCTCCCCGCCCATATACGCTAGAATGGCACAGACCGAGATACTACTTTCACCATATTTCCTCCTCAAACCTGTCATCGGTGAAGTTCCGATGCGGAGGCCCAGGAGCACCCGCTTCCTTGCCGTGTGTCTGACCGGGGTCTCCATTCATGGGCTTGTTCTCGAACCGGATGTGCCTTCTCTTGCGGTCAGAATGAAGGTGCCGCTGGCAGAGCCCCGAGGGCAAGAGCATCCCCGCGCGGCCGGGACCCTCTCTTAGGGCAGAGGCTGACTGTAGCTTTGGTCCACGCCGCAGGCCCAGTGCCCGCTCCTCACCCCTGGGCGCGCAGAGGCAGAAGCTGAGCAACAGTGCTTGGAGCGGCAGGGAGCCCCCCAACCTGCACACACAAACCCCCAATATCTGAGGGCCGCTGGTTCGCGCAGGGTCGTTAAGCATACGATGAGCCTGGGACCACAGCTCACACCCAGCGGGGTGGGGGACTGGCACCGCCAGAGCACAGCGGCAGGGGTCTGAATTGCACCTGCTCCGCCAACTTAACTTCCAGGGCCTTTCAGGCACACCTGGCCCTTGACAAAGTCTACCAGAGCCTCATTTCCACAACGTGATCCCATCCCTAGGTCTTGGCACTTTCCTCGTTCGCCCGTTAGTACCAGGGTCGGGATGGCATAATTGTGTCCTCTGCATCTCTCACCCTTTTACTGCTGCCAGCAGCTGTACAGGTGACCTCTTTCTCCCTTGACAGCCACTCCATTTCTTATTGCGACTGCCTGAGAGCGGTTCATTGCCCCTGCTGATCACCGTATTTCAGTGCCCAAATCAGGTCACCATAAATACTTGCCAGAATTCAGTAACTTAATTTAAATGTAGCTCTAATCACATTCTTCCCAGCTTAAAACTTTTTGGTGGCAACAGATAGCCAACACCATCAAGATCAACCCCTTCTTGTGGTTTCAAAGTCCCTCAGAATGGCCTCTTGCACTCCCCTTCTTATGTGCTGCAAGGGAATTGAACACATTGTACTGTCTGGGATGTTTCTAATCCCTCAGTACCTCCTTCTCAAACTGTCTCTGCCCCTCATGCTTGTCCAGCTAATATACTCATCTTTAAATTAAAAGCTCACAACATCATATCCTCCAGAATAGCCACCTTAGTTGTTAGATGACCCTCTTGTGTTTTCATTGCATTCACGTTTCTCTTCTTTGTGACAGAGATCACACACTACTCCAGCAATGTGGTTACCTATCTATTCTCCACTTGCAGCAATCTGTCACCTGCATACCCTGTACCAGGCACAGGGTAAACCAATGTTAGAAAT
The DNA here is from genome assembly GCA_004024805.1 of Geosciurus inauris. NCBI lineage: Eukaryota > Metazoa > Chordata > Mammalia > Rodentia > Sciuridae > Geosciurus > Geosciurus inauris. The sequence continues at coordinate 314,229 of PVHX01000352.1, read as the reverse complement.
TGTGGAGAGTGGTGAGGTGAACCATGGTCTTTCTGACCCATGGCTGTTTGTACTGGGAACAGCCTTTGTAAAAGTGCAGGTCAAAATCGCCCAGTTGCTATGGTGACACTGGCTGAGGAAACTATGCAAAGGCTCAGATTATTATTTGGGAACTTGAGTTCAGGCACCAACTCCCAGGGGTAGAAAATTTTGAGCATAATAAGATGACCCTAATGTCTTGCCAGTCCTGCGACCTTCAGATTGCCTGCTTTGCTAAAACTTTCCCACCTTTTGATGAAACCTATATAATGAATGTGCTGAGCTAGCCCTGAGTCACTGCTTCTCCAATAGAGAGCCATGTCCCACCCTACCTTTTTCTTTTTCTTTTTTTTTTTAAGTATTTTTTTAGTTGTAGATGGATACAATGTCTTTATTTTATTGCTTTGTATGTGGTGCTGAGGATCGAACCCAGGGCCTCACGCATGCGAGGCAAGTGCTCTACCACTGAGCTACAATCCCAGCCCCCCACCCTACCTTTTTCTATGTGTGTCTATTTGTCTTTTCTTCATCCCTCATCACCCCTTGTCCAGTTTCTTTCCCTGAATTCACAGCTGCAACTGAGAGATGAGAAGGCTGTGTCAAGGAATACCTAAAACACCCCTGTGAAGTAGCTTCTATTTTCTTCAACATATGCATGCAGTACAAGCAAAGAGAGCTTAAGTACAGCCATTCCCTGCTTAAGGACAGGTATACTATCTGTTCTGGGTAATGATTCTTTAAGTAATTTTGTTGTGCAAATATTGTAGATTGTACTTACACAAACTTAGATGGTATAACCTATTACATGTAGCCTATATGAGGCCAACCTTTATTATTTTATTATTTATTTATTTTTGTGCTCAGGATTGAACTCAGGGGTGCTTAATCACTGAGTCACATTCCCAGCTCTTTTCTATTTTGATACAAGATCTTGCTAAGATGTTTAGGGCCTTGCCCATTTGCTAAGGCTGGCTTTGAATTTGTAATTCTCCTGCCTTAGCCTCCCAAGTCACTGGAATTACAAGCATATGTTGGGACCAATCTCTTATATGTTATGTCATTGATCAAAATGTCATTACATGGGACATGAGTGGATTTGTCTAATTTCATATGGCCAGGATGTAGGAAACACAGATAGGCATTCCCCTTTCACTTTTTTTTTAAATCATTACCTTATGAAATTCCACTGTGCAGCCAGGATGGAAAAACACTGCTATAGTCTGTGAGCTCCTTTAAGACAAAAGGCCATGTGTTTTGTCTCTGTACATAGCACAGCAACTGGGACATAGTATTGTGGTATAGATATTAGGTGTCCCCCAAAAGACAATGCAAGAAAGTTTAGAGGTGAAATGATTAGTTATGGAAGTCTTGATCTAATCAGTGCATTAATCTGCTGCTAGGGATTAAATCAACTGAGTGATAACTGTGGGCAGGTAGGATGTGGCTGGAGAAAGGGGGTCATTGCTGGCTTGCCCTTGCAGTATATTTTGTCTCTGGGGAGACCGTAAAGTCTCTACTTCCAGATTATCCTGTCCTGAGCTGCTTTCCTCTGCCTCACTATTCTGCCTCACCTGGGGCACAGTGCAAGCACAATGGAATCATTCATCTATAGACTGAGACCTCTGAAACTGTGTCAAATAAACTTTTTCCTCTTCTAAAATTGTTCTTGTCAGGTCTTTTGGTCATAGCAGAAAAGAAAAAAAGCTTACTAGAACATATACTAAGTGTTCATTAAATGTGGAATACATGAAAAAAATTTTGGCTTATTTTTTCCTTTTAGGAATGCAAGAAGACCTAGAAAGTGACTTGACAATTTATAAATGGTAGTGCCATGATCAAAGATTAGGAACTACTGACTCCTCCCATGCCCTTTTTGCTATTTTAACTTTTTCTGGGACAACCTCCCAGAGGAGAATTTTTTCCCCCCTTGGGAAATCTTTGGTGGTAAGAGATTGTAACATCTAACCAGATTGAGAGCATCCGTAGTACCAGAATTCAGAGTGGAGAGGGACAGGGAGGGTATTAGCTTTTAATTGCTAGAATAACATACCTGGGAAAATTAATTTAGAGGAGGAAAAATGTATTGTGGTTCACAGTTCCAAAGGTTTCAGTCTATGGTGGGCTGATTCAAAGGCAAAAACATCATGGCAGAAGGGAGTTGGATAGGAAAGCTTCTCACTTCATGGAATCCATGAAGCAGAGAGAGACAAAGTGGCCAGGACAAGAAATACCAATCCAGGGCATGCCCCTGATGACTTACTTCCTCCAAGTGGGCCCCACTTCCTAAAGTTTCTACCACCTAATGTCATCAAATTATTAAGCCACTGATGAATTAATCCGTTGCAGTCAGAGCCCTTATGATCCAATCGCTTCTCAGTATTCCCTCCTCTGAACACTGCTGCAATGAGAACCAAGTCTTCCACACATAAGCCTTTGAGGAACACTTCATATCCATAACAGGTAGGTTCAGATGAAAAAAAGGAAGAGGAGTAGCAAATACACTTTGCAACATCACTATTTTCCCATATAGCCTCCAAAGGAATTGTCAGTGACTGTAGCAATTATTACATTAGTAAGTTATATATCTTGAGATCCTTTTAGATTATCTAGAACATTATTCTAGGTGGTTATTCCAAACCAGCAGGTTGAAACAAAATCATAAGAATTAGACCTACTGGATATATGCATACACACATAGACACATGCAGATCACCATCACCAGCAGTGTAGGCAATAGGCTTAAGTGGTACAAAAGCAAACACAGGAAATCATGTCTATAACGGGATTGTTCATAATAGCAAAAGGTGGAAACCACTACCATGTCTTCTGGCCACAGAATGGTTAGATTATGATGTGTTTACACAATAAATATTACTCAGTAATGAAAATAAATTACACCTTGTGTAAAACACATGAACAAATCTTAGAAATATTACAAAATTACTGTTGGGTGAAGACACAGTATGACACCAAATATGAGGAAAAAATATTAGCAGTCAGGTTCCTGATTTGCTAAACATGCTATGTGTATTTACACTTACATATTGTATATGCAATTTAAACAGAAATATTTGGATGCTTATAATTCACAGGCATAAGCACATTTATACATATGCTATACATTGTCTAAAATGGACTGTGATGGCACAAAAGTCATCACTGGGGAGATGAATACATCTTTTAAATAGTTTTTAGACCAACAAGTCAAGAGAATGAACTAAATAATGCATATTTCAGGTGAACCCTCTTTTTTCTCTAGCAATATTTCAACTATTTATTAAAGGAATAGAAAGTGGGCATTTTTTTATGTTTCTTGAGAACACTGATATTGAATAAAATAGGAAGTGAGCAGATGATATATTTTTTTGACATTTTCCTACTGCTCCTTGGTAATCACAATTTAATATATATATTTGTGATCATCACAATATTACACTAAGCCAAAATGCTTAATTCATATGAAATATTCCAAGATAAAATTTCACTTTTAATATGGATCATTTAAACTATTCCTCTAAATTAACTTTAAGTGAGGATTAATGAATCAATATATTTATTAACTAACTCCTAGGTAATGCTAATAACTTGCAAGAGAACACTGAAAACTTTCCTCAAACTTGAGAAAAATGGTTTTCTTAATTTGCCTTTTTACTGACAAGAATTATGCAGAGATAACCAAAAATATTAATTTCTTTTAAAATCTTGCCTGAAAATGAATCTAAATTTTGGAGATTAGCTATTATCTGAGTTGTAATATCACAATATCTAGCACATTAAAATGATTTATATTGTACTTTCACATTTCAGAATGTTTTGCTTTTGCACACCAGGGATATTGGTTGATGGACACTGAAACTGTATAAGGAATGAAAATAGAGTTCTCCCAGGCTGCACAGATCTGTGTTGTGTTTGGTGGAGTTGTTTTGCCTAGATTCCATTTCTGCTGTCACTTGGTTGATGACCTCATTCAAGTAAAAATTAATACAATACTCAATATCAAGGCTTTCTGTGAAACGTCATTTACATATTACTTGCAAGATTTTTAATAAATTGTCCATTGACCACTGTTGGAAGCCACTTATAAATTATGGGTTTGCCTGAGCCATTATAGGGCAGGGAGGCTATTTTTCTGAAAACTCCTGGGTGAAATTCTCCAGTTGGAGAAAGCCCAGATCATGCTGGCACCCTGCCTTAGCTCACAGCTCTAGGTTCAAATGTAGCCACCCAGAGATGGGTGTAACCTGCCAAGCCCGGATTTGTTTTCTCCATTCTTATCCAGTTCCTCAAGAAGCCTACCACACTGAAACCTTTTGATATATTTCCCCTTAATGGATTTTCCTTGTTCAGTTCCAGCTCCTATCATGGATGAAAGACCCACCAGGTGCCCCGCTTTTAAAGCTATTTTCTGTCTATTGTCTTCTGTTCCTTATTATTTTCAGACTTTTTATTTTCCCAGCCAGTTCACACCTCCAAGCAGGAATCTGCTCTACAGTGGTGCTGGTAACCCCGGCAGCCTACATATAATGAACAAATCCCTTCTTTGATGATTATGACATTTGGTTTAATAGGCTCAATAAATTTTTATAGGAACCAGTTAATACTAAGTTATAGATTTTTATAACTTAGTTATTATAGGCAGAATTGTCATGACTCAAATGTGAACTTCTGTCCACACAGGGACCACTGTATATTATTTTGCATATGATGCATTAATTATGAACTGAAATTGGCAGAGAAAATGATTCAAAGACTGAGTCAGCATTTCCAACAATGTAATTCATCAAGGGTTGGAAATAGTGTAAACAAAATGTGACTTCATGACTAAAATAAAGCCAAAAAGTTTTAAGATGTTAAAGCATGTTGTGGTGGTCATGAAAATGTGCTTCACAGAATTCCATCTGCAGAAGCTTAACAGACCAGGCCCTCAGAAGCTGCATTCTGAATTCCATCACTGTGATTCACACTTCCCTTAGACTGCTCCCAGCCAATGCTGAACATACAGGTGCATGCATATTTGGAATACAGTGACTCTGCGCATGTTCAACTTTGACCCAACTGCCTTGCCAAATGTTCCTTTGGCTATATGACAGTTGATGATATTTCACCCAACATTCCTCCTGGTGATCTGTACACTTTTTATATTAAGACCAAATCTTAGAATTGCTTTTATACTACTATAATCCTTAAGTAGAAATAATTCATTAATCCAATCAATTCATTGGCAGTGAAGAATGTTAATATTTCAGTTTCTCTAATATGGGAATAATTGTACCTATTTCATCAAATTGTGAAGATTAAATGTACTACTCTATGTAAAGAATGCAGTATAGCCAGGTTTGGTGTCTGGCACACACCTGTAATCCCAGCAATTCGGGAACTTTAGGTAGGACAATCACAAGTTCTCAGCAATTTAAGATTCTCTCTCAAAATAAAAATGGGCTGGGATGTCGTTCAGTGGTAGTTTCCCTGGGTCCAATCTGCAGTACCACCTCCAACCTCGCAAAATGTAGAATAGTGCCTGAAAATAGTTAATTAGTACATTAGCCACTGTTGTTATCAATAAGTCTGGCACTTCAGAATGTTGTTTGCAAAGATAGCTAGGATAGTTACAAATATGTACAACAAATCCCATCAGTATGTAGAATTATAACACACCAATAAAAAATATGGGAAAAACTTAAGTGAAAATATAATGCAAACTGAAAAATATAAAACACAAATTTATTCTAAATAAAGAAAATAAATAAAATCTACATCTAAGTGAAAACAGGCCAGAAAATAAGACTGGTTTGAGAAAGGCCCAATTTGTTTATTTGTATCTTAAACGAACCTTATTTGCTCCAAATTTGAGTTTTTGTATTGCAGACTTCTACAGGGTCACTTAATAGAGTTCATCTTTATGAGAAAAGTTTGATAAAATTATTTAACAAATTTTGGGGTGCAAGGATTCAGTTCAGCATATGAAGCTATTTCCCCTTAACTCTAAAGATAGTTAAAGGTCCCAGACTAAGTTCCATGTTAACTTGTAACTGCAAATTGGTCCTGTGTTGGAGGACTAATTCAATGCTTAGGGAAGCTGTTTGCAACTCTAACTCTGCCGTTAGCTTTCATTTCCTGCTTGTGTGCAGCCTAAAGATCAGAGAGACCTGAAACACTCAGGATCTTCTCTCAGGTCTCAAGCATCTATTACAAGGCATGCACAAAGCCGTCTAGACTCCCTATTATGCATGGTAGCTTTTCAAAGCCTTTATTTTCCCATGTATCTTCTTCCCCAGTTTCTTCCTGCCAGGCTTTTCCTTCTGTGTGCTTCTTACCCTTCAAAGCCACTGTGGCTCATATATTTGCATGCATAAGGTCCTGGGATTTCTCCTTAGCACCACAATAAATAAATAAATAAAATTTTAAAATCTTTTTAAAAAGTTCTTCAAAGAAGATTGAGTTACTCTTCAATCTCTGTATAATCTGTTCAGGTAGTAGATTCTATATTTCCTAAGAATAGTTTTCTTTTTTGACATGTCCTCAAATATCAAAACAAAAACCAAAATGACAAAAAAGCAAGTTTTCCACATGTAAAAAAATTTTCCTAGCCAGGCGTGCTGGTGCATGCCTGTAATCCCCAGCACCTTGGGAGGCCGAGACAGAATCATGAGTTCAAAGCCATCCTCAGCAATGGCGAGGCGCTAACCAACTCAGTGAGACCCTGTCTCTAAATAAAACACAAAACAGGGCTGGGGATGTGGCTCAGTGGTCAAGTGCCCCCCAGTTCAATCCCTGGTACCCCCCATTTTTTTCCTTAAAATTAATGTCTTCTACATTTATTTTAAAAATATTTTTCTTCATTTTGAATAAACAGAAAACCAACTTATTTTTAGGCATCCATGTTCTTAAGTGGTTAATTTTGCTTTCTCATCAGCAGCAAAAAAATTTCAAATTGACTCACAATTTATAACAATAGTCTTGCAACAGTCAAAACTCCTTTCAGGGATTCAGCAAATCTTACATTTACTATAATCAGGTCATAGCCATAAGACACAGCTTGCCTGGAAGCTTTACATTAGTGTATTTTCTATAGGGACTAAATAGAAAAGCCAAGACTGAATCATGGGTACAAAGGACAATACACAAATGAGGTAATCACAGGTTATTTTAATTGGACCTAATCAACTTTTAAAAGCTTCACACAGGAGAAAAATGAAGCTCAAAGATGTAATGATCTTGCTGGGGTTATTCTACTTCTTTACTGTCACTAATGCAAGTCAAATTTCCATTTTTCTAACTCCAATCCCAGTACTTCTCAGTGTACTAATATGCCTAATTAGGTAGAAAGCTACTTTATTGAATCCTTTCCACCATTCTTTTCCCCAAAACAGTAATCAATATATAGTGAATATGTTGAATGTAGAGTTACTAAGTACCATATTGCAAGAATCAGAGCTTTTGTGCTTTGGTCTTTATTGTTCTTAAATACTGGGGAAACTCATAGTTGGTGTTATAACAAAAGAGAAATTGGTAAAAAGCAGTTGCTAGCTGGGTGGTGGTACACATCTTAGAAGGCTGAAGCAGAATTAAAAGTTTGATGCTAGACTGGGCAACTTGGTGAGACTCTGTCTCAAGAAAAAAAAAAGTGGTTGCTGAAAATGCATTTCACTTGGCTGGTTCTTGTAAGTATATACTTGGTATTAATATCTGCATATTTTAGGGGGAAAAAAGGTACCTGGTTTCCTTAATGTAGGAGTTTTATACAAAACCATTTAAATGAACTTCTTAGGTAGAAATGATCACAAAATTAGAAATTCACACTTACATGCTTAATTTGAATGATTTGTTATAGACATGTATTCTTATATCTTATTTCATATCTTCATATGAAAATTAGAGATTCTTAGGATGTTAATAAAATGTATACCACCATCTGAACAAATTGCTAGAAAAATAGCAACAGCTTTATAGATCTCAGTATCTGCACACTGTTTCTTAAATTTTATTCTTCAAAACTCTTCCTAGAAACTTTACATTTGAGAAAACATTCATGCAGCATGTTCCTTTGACATATATCTTAACAAAAATATGGTTATTGAAGTATTTATCACCCACTATAACTTGCATAAAATAACAAGTCAATAAAATTATTTTAAATGAACACATAAAAAGGGCAGATGAGTCTTTATTTTTTAATCTTCATTTTTATAATTAAATTACGTTCAGATACTCAACTTCTTTTAATTGATAGTGATTTTAACATTTCACTAAATAGATCATTGGAAATTCTAACGAACCAGTATTAATATAATGGCTTCTGTCAAACAACCACTTTGGTAAATTGCCTGTTAAAATTATGTATCAAGAGCTTTATATATTACAAAGAGCAAATAAAAAGCAAGTAAAGGAATCATGAGACTACAAAAGAGCTTAGAAAAACAAGTTTTCTATTTATTTAAAAATAAGTTTATAGTTACTACATTGCAGGGACAGGAATTCTTACACATACATTCTAGTTTGTATAAAAGGATTCAAAGAATTATGCATCAAAACTAACATAGAAAGTGTCCACGTAACAGTAAAGAAAGGTCCAATCAATATGTACAAAAAGAAAGGGCACTGATATTGTGGTGTGAGACTGCTGTTTGTAACATGATACTCCAGGTCTGGAAGGAAAAAAAAAAACCCAAAACTTCAATAAAGCTAAATAATAATTTGTTTTTAACTCTGTTACTTATTACATACAACAGATCTGCTTGTGTTTAACATTGTTTTCTGTACAAAATAAGCATAATTTTAATTTGAAAATGTGTCAGTTTCAACCTTAACCCTCTAGGTCAGTTACTTTTTAAAAATTGAGCTACATTCTACACATGTCTAAATATCCTGTGACAGGATTTAACAGTTTTCTAAAAGATCTTTTTATAAGACCTGTCTTCTTGCAGTATTAATATGGTCCAAAAATGTAACTTTGTATTTTGTCTCATTTTACAATCTATCATTGTGATAAACACACACATTCTTAAGAGTAACCAATATGTGTATGCATTTGTATGCATCTGCCATATATGCTTGTGTACTATATACCATCTTGAACCTATTTTCTTAGCTCCTTGAATGTAGAAACTCAGTCACACAATATTATGTATTTGGTTTGTGCCATATAAGGTTAATTTCCTGATAATTTTATCTGCATTAAAAAAGTATTCCAAAACAGCTATCAAAACTAAAAATATATATATTTATAGCTCAGATTTTCTACTCACTTTTATTGTAGTGTGTACAAGGTTTATCGCTGGAGTGCTCAAAGTGGTACTTACAGTCTTCTGACTCAATGACCTCTTCCTGGGTTCTGTACATAGTTCAAAATGACTTTTCATTTGGAGTGCTTTGCTAGTTAAGAAAATAGTTTCTTAGTAAATGTAAAATAATTTAGCTCAAATCACTTGGAAACAGGGAAAGTAATTGGAAGTGCAAAGATGGAAGCAATGAAAGGTATATTTTTCCAACTTTAATAAGAAAATAAATTCTTACCTAAATATAACTAAACCACATTGCCCAACCTGTTATGTTAGAAACATTTTCTATGTAAGTTGGGAACTGTAATGCACAGAAGATAAAAGTAATTTCTCTACTATAACATTTAAAATCATACACCTCCTGCATTTAAGGTGAACCTTTATAGCCCTTAAATCACTCAAGTATCTTGGTCCTTTCAACCTACTCAAAAATAAATTTCAGGTGAACAAAAACATTCAGAATGATCTTTTCTTTAGATAGAAAACTGAAAATCGAAATTATTTCCAGATTATACTTGAGAGAAATATATAGGCATCAATGTATAAAATGGAATGTCAAAATTAAATACTTTTGACTGGAGAAACTACATTACGAATCATACTTTATAACAGGTAAATGCTAATATCAAGCAAGATAAAATGTCATTTCAATACATTTGTTAGATAATTTGCTATACTGCAAATAAAGGACAGTGTTAGATATTAACATACATGCTGTATGAGGATCTTTTCTCTGCTCACTGTGTCTTAAACTTAATTCATTTCCAGGTGATAACTTAATTCAGTCAATCCTGTGTCTCATATATGACCTAAACAAGCTCACACATACTCTGTAGTTATTCTAATTACATTTAAACAGGAAGACAGTTCTGTAATAATGCCACCAGTCTTTAAATCTGTAGTGAAGTTGGGCAATAAAAACAATGAAAATAATGCCTTGTTTAATTCATAAATACACACAGAAAATGGTTCAATGCTATAATTGCAGATTGCAAAGAATAAAACTTTAAGATGTTAGATATATGTTGCCAAAAGTTATAAGACTATAATTGGATTGAATATTTAAACTACTCAGTGGTAACATTCAAATTTTGTAAGATTCATCTGGGGCTTGAGAATATTAGGGAAGAGGAAGAGAATATTTAGGCTTGGGTATTTATCAACATGTAAATTAATTTCCACATTCCATGCATATAACAAGTTATGTTTCTGAAACTTGCAGCAAACTTGAGATTTTTATATTGCTCACCTATAAGACAAATGCCAACATTTCATTCTTGCTTAGAAACAGTACATACACGATGTTACTGTCTTAAAGCGAGTATTTTTTCAAGTGGTAAAACAAAACAAAAACAAGGCAATGACTTAATTCTTAATTCAATTTTTGCAATGTATAGAAGCTAAATTATAAAAATATAAATATATCTGGTATTACCAATACATTTTAAGTGTTTCTGTTACAAATAATCTGATCCAAGTCATTTTGCTTTACTAAGAAACCAGTGTATGAAAATGTCCAAATATGGTCATAAATATACAGTGTCTTTAGAATAGGTATAATATATTTACTTATTATAGGAAAGATGGTAAATACTCATTTTCTGCTCAAGAGTTGGAACTAATCCATACACTATATAGAGGTATTCCACTCTAAGACTGTGTGCACTGTTCCTTTTTCTGTACACACCTCAAAACTATACAGATTTTTTTTACAAAAATGGATTTTATAGTCTATCCTTTTTTTCTAACACAATGCAGATAACATCAGGAAATTATATTTTCAAATAGATTGCCTTCAAAAGCAACTAATTATATTAACGTCTTAAATTTCAAACATACAATTTCAATAATGGTGTAACTGAAAGATTCATTTCTCTATACAACCAAGTCATCCATTTCTGCATTATGAAGAGTTTACTGAATTTCAATTATATAGTTAAATATATCTGTTAGAAAAAAATAAATATACAAAAACTTGAAGATTTTGAAATTATTATTCAACTGCAAAATCACAGCAATCCAGTCAAGATCTGGAAAATGGTTTACTTAATTTCACAGGAGGATTTCTGTACAAATTTAGTTACAAACAATCTAAAAAGCCAAAATGCATCACTTCCCATTCTTCATCGAGACAGTTAATGACAGTTAACATTTATCCTATCAGAAATAAGTAAAGAAATAATTATGTTATATATTTTGCCAAGGTTCAATTAAAGACTTTATTTTTCTACATCAGGGTCATGCTGATACATATTTTTCCAATCCTTGCTTTTTAAAAATGTAGTATTTGAAAATTTTGGTTACATTTTTGTACCATATCAGTCCTCAGAAAATACTACATTCTTTAGACTTTTTAAAAAATGGACAATAATTTTTAAACAATAGAAATGGTATTTATGTTGGTTTTTAAGGTATAAAATAACTAACTGTACCATAAACAAATAAATAACTGCTTTCCTTTTCCATAGCAGTACATATAGTAATACATTCTCCTAAGTCATATAGTTATCATTTACAATAGACAACTTAATTTTACTAATGATGCAAAAAATAATAGAATACAAGGCACAATCATTAAATGGAGTTTTTCTTTAGGGTGTATACTGACATACCAGCGTGATAAGGATACCGTAAAAAGTGCAGAAAAAACACAATGTGCAATGAGACCACTGTATAAAACATGATTGCATAAAAAGTGATTTGGCCTATTTTAACCTTTAATAATTGAAAATAACCAATCTTCCCCTTAAAATTAAACTATAAAGTATGACGTTTTAAAATTATTTTTATTCTACCACTATCTAAAAAATCCTGAAAAAGGAATTTATACCTGGGTAATAGTATATAAGTATGTGTTTGTATATATATTTAATTATACCCCTTTATCAATATATACACATACACACACAGACACATTTCTTTGTAAGTCATTTTAGCCTATCAGATATGTCTAAAGTTTAGAAATGACATTAATCCAGATCAACAAGTAAACATCAAATCCCATACCTTTTTTCCTGTATTTTCCTTTAACCACTTAAAACATTTTCTCTAAGACATCTCTGTCAAAGGACCCACCAGTGCATTATTTTCTACTATTAGTACCAAAAAAAAAGAATATATCTCAGCATAACTCTTTAATAACTTGCTCTTTAGAATATATATCCTTTCCAATATTGAAAAGTGTATGCTGTCCTGACAGTCAAAAACAGGCTTTCCACTGCACTGATTCTCAGTCTTTGGCACAATAAACAGAGATTGAGAGACTGATATAAGAATCAAGGTCTGAAAAATTAGACAGTCAAAGGTTTTCCAATGTGGATATGTTTCCTTTTCATCAGCACATTTTCTTTTGAGTTTGGCAGAAATGGAATAAAGCAAAAGCCTTCTCTAGATATTTTGGAGATGAACATTCTATAACTAAAATTAAACTTTTTAGGGAATCAAATGGTAGGAATTTTATCTTTAGAGGAAACACATTCCTTAAATTTACTGCTACTCTGTGTAACATCTGTCTTCTAGGGGCATGACCTCTGTATCAATAAAAATGTACCTTGCTTGGTCAAAAATAATTCATTTTAACATGAAATGCTCTATCATTAGGAATATTATGCTCCTTGAGTGTAGCAGAACTGTCTCTTTCATAAATAAATCAGGAATTCATTATAGGTCCTCAATTTCTTATGTTTCAAACAGTGAATGAAATGAATGTGGAAATGTATAACCTATCTAAGGGCAATAAATAGCAAACATTTAAAATATATATGTATATATTTATATATATATATATTCATTTAAAGAAGTGAAGTGTCTTCTAAGTTTTTTTGCAAGTCAAATCATAACATTCCCTAATCCACCATAGCAGCAAGGAAGCAGAAATGTTGGCTCTACTTATTCCTTAACTGTACCTGTTTTATAGATTTTGAAGTAAAATATTTTGGTTCAAGTTACCAACCAATTAAATTTGCTTTTGCTTTTTCAGTCAACTTTCGGACTCGTCCTCTACTAGAAGTTCCAAAAGTCAAAGAGGTGTCTTCAAACAACAGCTGCCTTTGCTCCTCTTCTGAGTCATCCTCATTATAGAAAGCTGTCCTTCGACCTTGGTTTCTAGTTCTCATGTGGGGTTCAGAGCTTTTGAGCTCTTCAAACTCTTCTTCCTCATCTATAATGGGATCATCAGTCTTTTTTCGGTTACTTCTTCTTAGCACTTTAACATTTGCAGGAACTATGAGATCTGAATCTAGTTTTTGTGTTTTCATCTTCCTTTTGGGTTTTCTGCCTCCGCGATTCTTTTTCTGTAACAAATCCTCCTTAACCATATTACTTTCAGAAAGAAAATTGCATGTTGAAGAAGGAACCACTTCATCTCTGATGGGATGCACGCTGTTTTGCTCTGAATTTTCTGCCTTTGCATACTGTAGTTTTTTGGGCTTTCTACCCCTTTTTTTGTGTATAATTTCACCACTGTTGGTATTAACTTCTACCTTAGGTTTCCTTCCAGGTCCCCTCTTTACAAGTTTTGATGTTTGTCCTCCATGGCCATTTACTTGAATGGTTCCCGGTACAAGAGCATTGTTCTTACAATCTCCTAAAATGGAACAACAACATATTTAATATATGGAATTTTTTTTTTGTTTGACCCTCAAACTAGTTAATAAGGCTATTGGTATACTTGTATGTAATGCCATGATCCAAATTGTTTTACTTAAGTGACAAAAAGAATTGGCAAAGGGCTAACAGCTGTAAAAAGATTCTTAATAGTTAGTGATGACCTCATGAGGGAAATAAAGCTCAGAGCAAATAATATGTTAATGCTATAATAGATGATAGCTGGAATTATTAAAGGCCTCTTATTTCTACTATCAGGTGTCAATATTTATAATAAATCACTATTAATGAGTATATGTATATATATTTTTGGTGTTAGGGATTGAATGCAGGGGTGCTTTTCCACTGAGCTATATACCCAGTCCTTTTTATTTGGAGGCAGGGTCTTGCTAAGTTGCTGGGATTATAGGCATGCACCACCATGCCCACTAAATATCTTCTGTATCATACTTCCTTATACCTGATTATTTGTAATACTCAAAAATTATAAATCAAACTGGCTACAAGATGTGAACTCCACTATTGCAATACTAAAACCAATCCACTGTATACATTTGATTTCTCTAGGATTCAGGACTAACATAAGCAGGCCAATAAACCATTTGACATTTGGTTCAGAAAGTAGACAAATTAAAAAATACAAACATTCACAGTTATTTGCTTATTCATTCAAACATTTATTATCCACCATAGCCCAAATACAAGTGATTTAAGAATAAGTTAATTAAACATAGGAGCCTATATTCTTCTGGGGATACATGAACAATAATAATTTTAAGCACCACAAAAGTAGTGAAGAGTATGTTCCAGAAACAAAGAAGTGCTTGACTCTGTCTGTAAAGAACCCAGGAGGATTCCTGGAGGTGATATTTCAAAATTTGAAAGGTAATAGATGATTGAAAAACTAGGAAGAAAAAAAGATTTTAAAGATGGTGGGGGGGAGACTAAGACATTTAGGGGCTTCCAACTGGTTTAGGATGGCTAGGACATAAATGGGAGAAATAATGTAAGAAACCTGGAATGTCAGATAAGAGCCAAGGAATGAAAAGTCTTATTTAATAGCTGAGAAGGAAAAAACTAAAATCTGATTCCATGTATTATTAGAGCAAGAAATGATTTTAATTCTGTGTATGTGTATGTGCATGTGCACACATGTGCTAAGGAGCAATGATCAGAAAGATTACTTTGGGTGTAATGTGGAAGAGGTTAGAAAAAGCAGAGAAGTGAAACAGAAAGACTAGTTAGGAATCCCAAGTAGTCCCAATTATGTAGGTCTGAATTAAGGTCAAAAAGTAGGAATGGATTTAAGCTTTGTAATAGGGGTAGGAACAACAAAAACTAGAGACTACTGAATAGATCGGATGCTGAAGAGAAGGCTAGGATAACTCCCTGATTATAAGCTTATGCAGATGGCAGATCCCAATGCTATTAATCAAAATGAGGACATTTCAGCAATAAAATTAAATTTTGAGTGAGGTTTCTAGAAAAAACATTGAAGAAGAAATGTCTTAGTTTGAAAGTCATGAGACAAAATGTTTATTAGTGGGCTGTCAGAGGTGAGGAATACACATTGTTTTAACACACCATATGGTATATTGAGTTATTTTCTCCATCTTTCAAACATAAAACCTTTAGAACAAAAAAACTGAACTTAAAAGAACTCAGCAGCATAACTATAAGGAAATAAAAGTCATATATTAGAACAGAAGCCCAACTGTAGACAACCATGATGAATTAGTAAAGGTTAGTATATTTTATTTTTTTGAGGAGTGGGGATAGGTACCAGGGATGGAACCCCGGGGTGCTTAACCACTGAGTCACACCTCCCCACTTTACATAAAATAAAACATTTTATGTTTTGAGACAGGGTCATGCTAAATTGCTGAGGCTGGCTCTGAACTCATGATTCTCCTGCCTCAGCCTCCCACACTGCTGGGATTACAGGCATGTGCCACCATACCCGGTGAGTGTATTATATTTTGTGATCTAATAACGACTAAAAGTTTTTTCTCTTAGAGAAGTGAAGAATGTTACACTGGCTTAACTAAATCTACTTTAAACTCTGAGGATCTATTTCTTTAGGTTTTGTAATATTCAGAAATATACTTACAATATTAAAAGCCTTTTATTCTAGAATGTGTTATTATTTCCATATAATGTTTCAAAAAATTTAGTGACAGTTTGCTTTTGACATAAAACTGCAAATCAAAGGGTGTCCTACTATATTTAGCAACTAATTTAGACTGATTTTTTGTCAGCAATCAAAAAGTAGATATAAAGAATAAATCCAAGGACAAAAAAATCATTTATAAGGATCTACTGTACTCAAAAGGATACAAGTTACATCTTACCTTGTTCAATGACAGATGATGACTTTGAAAGAGTGGATGCCTTTGAGAGTACAGATGACTTCATTTTACGTTTGACAGGTTTTTCCTTTTCCATGTTTTCTTTTGCAGTATTATTCCTAGTGCCAGGACTAAAAGTGGATTGACCAGGACTCGAAAGAGTGTTCAAGGCTTTGGAATGTTTCACAGAATTTTCTAGTACTAAAACACACAGAAGATTAAAAGCTAAGACGTGGAGCCTAAAAATAAGAAAAAAGTTTGGGACTACTTCTAATCTGATATGCTTAAATTATTCAAAGGGCCCAAACAAAAAGGATGCTTAAAATTTCCTCAGAAAATCTCTCTCTCGCAGTGCTAAGGATCCCACCCAGGACCTTTTGCTGTGTGGGTCAAATGCTTTACCACTGAGCTACATCCCAGTTCAGGAAATCTACTTCCTAACAAGAAAAAGGCATACCCAACTAAATAATCTTAATAGTTGCAGCTTTTTGAGAAACTGCAGCTCAAGATTATGAAAGCAAGCCTTCACAAACTGCTGGCAAGTTTATGTACCAGAATTTAAATTCAGGCAGTTTGGATCAGTTTGTTGTTATTTTTAAGCATTATTCTACATTGATATTCCTAAAATCAATTTCCTTTTTCTTATTAAGAACTTTTTTTAAAATAGAGAAAACAATAAAGCAAGCAAAAGACATCAGCATCTGTAGGAAATTACCCAAATCCATTGCAAAGTAAAATCTTAAAAAAATCACCACATACTCTTAAATTTAGAAACTGTCTTACTTGTTTTCCCTGGCACTGCAGATGTATTAGCTTTTGGAATAAAATTCTTTGCAGCTGATGAAGTAGATGGTTGCTCAGTAGTGATAACTGGATCTATAATTACTCGGTTGCTTCTGGTTCGAACCACAGAACTGGATTCTGTTTTACCATTTATCTGAGCAGCATTATGCCTTGGTGGTACTGATCGTGTAGGTGTAGAGAATGGAGAGGTAGAGATTTCTGACTTTAACTGGGGTTTTACAATCCTTTTCTTCCTTTCAGGGCTGTAAGTAAGATCACATTATTCATCATTCTTACAGCTCTAAGACTAAATGAGAAATAGTTTTATAATACTGTTGGATTCAATATTTGTACTATTATGAAATATGTTAAAATGAGATTTGTAGTGGATTTCATATGGTTGTGAGCCTTTGAAAAGTGAATATTTAGTGAAGGATTGCCATAAATGCTACAGTTATATGACAGAAAGCATGATGCCATCACTACCCTAAAAATGCTGTTTTACTGTATAGATTTAGCAGTTTGAATTTAAGCACTTACACTAGTAAAGCTTTAGTTTAAAAGATTAAAAATCCTCCACATCATAGGAACTTGCATGTCAAATATATCATTCTGCAATATAGGGAATAGTAAAGGAATCATTAAAAAACACCAAATTCTATCATTTAGATGACAAAGTTATAGATCAGTTAATGCCACTGAAAAGAAATTAAATACCTTGATGCGGCACTACTGGAAATAGAACTACTTCTGTTTCTTTTCTTCCTCCTCTTGGTTATAGTATTTCTTTTATGAAAACGAAGAGCAGATTTATAATCTGATAAAACTGAACTAATATGTTCTTCAAAGAAAGCAGACAGGCGCAAACTCATGCTGTAAATCTATGGAGAGAAAACAACCCACAACAGTGTTCAAACACTCTGTAAAGAAAAATGCCCATTTAGTGAATATTGTAATTTAAATATTTTTCTAGTAAATTTTTTTTAGGATTTAAATATTGCTTTTATATTACTTTTCCAATCTCCACTGATGAAAAGTAAAAAATTTTTACCATTAGTTTTTGTGTATTAGAAATTTTCCAAGATTCCAGATTCTAAAAAAAAGTTCTACTATGAATTCAGATGGCTCATACTGACAAAACTACTTTAACTTTAAGTATAACTTAAAGTTAACTACTGTTAACTTTATCATAGCAAAACCATGCCTGAGGGTTTCAATTCATTTTCCACTGCTACCTACACCTAGCATCTACTCCTTCTCATTACACTGTCATATATCATCCTTTGGAATGTATTGTTTGGCCACAGAAAGGCAAATGACATAAACCATACTACTTCAAGAAAAATAGCCATTCCTAAATATGATGAATGATATTCACGTTATTTCATAGAGGAACTGAGTAGAAAGGAGTAGCAGGACACTATTAAGATCACAACAGAAAGTTAATTTTACTCTATTTTTTAAAAAGGCAACATTTGGCTACTTAACATACTTTTCTTTTAGATAAACATAAAGCAAATATAATTATATACCCTTGATCTTTTGCTTGGTGTATATGCTTTGGAATTACTAAAAATAAGTCTGACATCTTTACATAACTCCATTGGTGACTCATAATTCCCAGCCTCTAAGGTTTCTCTAACAGTAGCAAAATCCATTGGAGTGTCGATGATGTCCCTGTAGTCCTAGGAGAGAGAAAATAAGCAGCATTTTCATTATTACCACAAAGCATTATATTCAGTCCAAGGATTCACACAGGCATTTTACGATGAGTAGAAGTTCTAGAACTATTAAAATTGCTCTTATTTCTTTTTTTTGGTACTGGAGATTGAACTCAGGGGCACTAGACCACTGAGCCACATCCCCAGCCCTATTTTGTGTTTTATGCAGAGACAGGGTCTCACTGAGTTGCTTAGCACCTTGCCATCGCTGAGACTGGCTTTGAACTCGCGATTCTCCTGTCTCAGCCTCCCTAAATGCTGGGATTACAGGGTTGAGCCACCGCGCCCGGCTGCTCTTATTTTTAAAAAAGCCCCAAGACTTTATTCTACCTATAAGTTTTAAGTGATATTGATTCACTGAAACACAACTGTCAACTATAAACTGAGAAAATATAAACAATGAAAGTAAGCTAATATTTCATTGATGTGAAGGCTTAAGTTCTAATAATGTCAACTTCGGTACAACAATTGGGAGCTTTGAAGTAATCAAGAAGTATGTATGTAAATAGCTGTCACAAAGTGCACTTGATTCTACATAGGAGCACCAAATTGTCCAAGGTACCTATTTGCTCAATTGTATGTAAAATAAGGCAAAAGACTGGAAGCAATAAGAGAGACAAGTGAAAATAGAAGAGCAACAGATAAAGATCACAGTATGGTATAAGATTATAAAATTATCAGAAGATGATATATTTTAGAAAGGACAAAAAGTATTGCATCTTTTCAATAGCCTTGAATATTTCATTGTTTTTTTTTTTGAAGTATAACAATTATATTTTGAACAATCAAGTTTAAAGTATGATCATGTTTGACCATAAAGTAAAAATGGTGCAATGTAAGATGAGATTACTACCTGTACAATTTTTCATTTCTTTATATCCAATGTATATGCTCATTTCCTTTTCTTGCTTATTATACTAGCTAGTATCTCCACTACTATGCTGAAGACAATAGTTACAATGCTTTTGATCTTAAAGGAGAGGAACACAATTTTTCACTGTTAAGCATAATGTTAGCTATGGGTTTTTTAACAGATAGTCTTTATTGCCTTGTGGATGTTGCCCTTTATTTCTATTTTTGTTAATTTTTATCATGAAGGGTGTTATGTGTTTTTAAAAGAATCTGTATTTCTCTATTTGACATCTAATTCTTTACAGGACCAATTTTATTAGCTATATTGGATTTTGGCATCTGGTGGCCTTACAGATCTGGGGGGAAAAAAAGTCCTCCCAGGGATAGCAATTCTTTTTTTTTTTTTGTACTGGGGATTGAACATAGGGATGCTTTACCACTGAGCGATAAAAGACAGCAAAGGTTAAATTGAGAATATGTCTTTCACATGCAGGCCCATCGATTCTGAATATAGTGTCACAACCACCATCTTTTCTAACTCTCAAACATCAGGCCAACATTTCTCCTGCCCTTAAATCATCCCAAGGCCATGACCATGATAACTAGAGAGTACCTGCATACTCCAGAGCCCACAAGGGCTGGGGTTATAGCTCAGTGGTAGAGTGCCCCTGGATTTAATCCCTAAGCTGTTTATTCTGACTTGCCTTGCCCACAGAAACCCCTAATAAAAGGTTCTATGCTTTTTCATAGCTCTTGCCTTCTATCACCTGACCAAAACCTGGTGCTTTCCCTGACTAGTACAATAATGTTCTTCCTTCTCAGCTTGTTCTCATTTGCTTTTAGGGACATAGTGATTTTATCATATCTAAAATGTACATTCTTAAAGTATAAAATTTTGTCGAATGACTTTTCAGTATTAATTGACGTCATGTGGTTTTTCTTCTTTAGCTTGTTAAAAAGACAGTTACACTACCTGTTGTATATAATCACTTTCTATATTCCTGAATTCTATTTGCTGCTATTAAGAGTTTTTGTGTTTTATTCTTCTGCACTATTTTTGTCTGATTTTGATAGCAGGATAATACTGGAATTACAGAATTAGTTAGGACATGTTCCTTCTATTTTATCTTCTGGAAGAGATTGTGAAGAATTTTATTAATTCTTCTTTAAAATATTTGGCATAATTTTCCAGTGAAGTCATCTGGGACTAATGATTTCTTGGTTTTGAAATTTTTAAATTGCAAGCTATATTTCCTACTGGGTATGGTGGCCCACTGCTGTAATCCCAGCAACTTAGGAGTTTGAGGCAGGAGGACGCAAAGTTCAAGGCCAGCCTGGGCAGCTTAATGAGACCCTGTTTCAAAATAAAAAATAAAAAAAGCTGGGAATGTAGTTCAGTGGTACAGCACTCTAGGGTTCAATCCCTGGAATCACTGCACCCCCCCCCCCCCCCCCCAAAATAAAACCACCAAGAAAAACAAAACAAAGCAAAAAACCCAAGTTAAACACCCTTAACAGTTACAAGGCTACTCAAATTACTTATTTTATTAAGTGAGCTATCGTAGTTTTTAAGTATTAGTCCATTTCAGCTAAATTGTCAAATTTTTTTGTAGTAATTTAAATTTGTATTCTTTAGTATCCTTTTGATATGTGCAGTGTCTATGATGATATCCACTATTTATCCCCTATATTAGCAATTTGTATCTTCTCTCTTTTTAGCCTTATAAATTATTTTTAGGAAAGGGAAGAAGGTCTTGTTATGTTCCCCAGGCTGTTCTAGAACTCCTGGGCTCAAGCAATCCTGCTGCTTCAGCCTCTTGAGTAGGTCAAACCACAGGTACATGCCACTGCACCTGACTTTAGCTTTGGAAATCTTAATAAAGGCATTATGTTGACTTTCATTGATCTTTTCAAAGAATAAGCTTTGGTTTCACGGATATTTTTCTTTTAGTTTTGAGTTTCACTAATTTTAGCTCCATTATTTCCCTTTTGCTTACTTTTGGTTTATTTTACTCTTCTTCTAGATTCTTAAAGAGTGAGAAGATTTCAGACTTTCTATGTACTCTTCAGTATATATTTAGTGCTATAAATTTTCCTGTATTGCTTTAACTACATACCACAAATTTTGATATGTTGTATTCATTTTCACTGAGTTAATTTATCTCCAGTGTTCTTATCTATATCTCTTTGAACAACATAATTTTAAAAAATTCCCAGGAGATTGTTTGATCCATGGATTATCTAGAAGTGCTTTGTTCAGTTAGCAAGTGGAGATTTTCCTATTAATGAATTCTAGTTTGATTTCACTGTGGTTGGAAACATTCATATCATTTCAATGAAGTCTGTCATTTTGCTTTTGTATTCTCTTTGTTCTACTTTTTGTCTTTTACTTTTTCCCAACCTTCTTGTGTATTACTTGAACAAATTTTAGAATTTCCATTTTGATTTATCTCAAGTGTTCTTACCTATATCTCTTTGAACAGCTTTTTAAATGGTTACTCTATGTATTTTAAATACATTTTGGTATTTATATACCAAAGTCTACTGGCATCAAAATTTTGCCACTACAAGTGAAGTAGAGAAACCTCCCCATTCCCTTATGTTCATTTATTCTTCCCATTTACAATGTAACTGTCTTAAATATTTCCTCTACATACATTGAGAATCGTACTAGATGGTATAATTTTTGCTTCAATTCAATGTAACTTTCAAAATTACATTTAATTGAAGCAAAAAGCGCATTTTACCAGTTTAAATATAGTATAGAAACTTTCCTTCCCTTATTTTTTAAAAATATTTTTTAGTTTTAAATGGACACAATACCTTTATTTTACTTATTTATTTTTATGTGGTGCTGAGGATTGAACCCAGTACTTCACACATGCGAGGTGAGCACTCTATTACTGAGCCACAATCCCAGCTCTCCTTATTTTTTAATTTTCATGTTCACAGATACTTTTGTTTTCTGCTGCAATTTATTTTATTATTTTCAGTTAGTTCCTGATCTTTGTTGAGACTGATTTTTGTTTCAAATATGATTTTAACTACTCAAACATTTTCATAATGCTACTTAAAAATACTTGTCAATTGAGCCAGGCGCAGTGGAGCACGCCTGTAATCCCAGCACTTTGGGGGGCTGAGATAGGAGGATCAAGAGTTCAAAGCCAGCCTCAGCAATGGCCAAGGCACTAAGCAACTCAGTGAGACCCTGTATTTCCATAAAACACAAAATAGGGCTGGTGATGTGGCTCAGTGGTCAACTGCCCGAGGTTCAATCTCCAGTACCAAAAAAAACCCATAAAAATTTGTCAATTGTCTTTTCTCATTCAACCAGGTTGAGACTATGCTAGTTTCTAGTATAAGTGATTTTTAAAATTGAAACCTGCACATTTTGGGAATAAAAATGATTTTTTAAAAAATCTTTTTGTTAGGAGGCAGCTTTCTCTGTGTGCTGGTACCAGGGGGTGGAGAGGGAATACTGCCTTGAAAGTCAGGTTCTGGTGAAGAGATTTCCTTGTTACTGCTGGGAAAAGATAGGAGCTCACATTCCTTCATAGGCCCACTGATAACACCTAGGTTGTGAGACAGGGAATGCCTTGTTACCGCTTACTACACGGCCTCCATCCATACTGTGGGTGATGAAAGGCCCGAGTCTCCACTAGACGTCTACTTATACCACCACAGCAAGGAAGAGAAAAGGTACCAGATGGAAGTGAAAGTTTAGATTTCCCTTATAGATTCCACTTGTATCTGAAAGAAAAAATAGGTGGCCTCTCCATTAGCCTTTGCTAATGGGAAAGGGGTAAGGGGCACAGTTGTTTTTCTGTTATTTGGATGAAGTAGAGCAGTGTGTGTTTATCAGTTTTCTATATTGCTAGTCTGCCCCTTTGCTGGTTCTTTAGCTAAAGAAAGAGAACAAACTGAGGGCCCTTTATAATCAGTTTTTATTAGCATTTTTAGGTTGATGGCTTCTCCAATGTCCTGAGTGGGATATATATATAACAAGAAAGCAAACCCAGGAGAACTCTCACTATTTTGTTGGTCCCAAGATCCCAGTCCATCTACTTTCTCTCTGCCTTTCAAAATCTTGTTTGTTTTACATCTGATGTTTACAAGTGTTAGTAGAACGTGTTGGGAAAAAGAAAGTCTACTGCGTCTTCAGCAAAGTCTACCCTGTCATTGACCAAATCATTTCATCTACAATTGACGAAAACAGAAAGGAAAAAAGGCCAAGAGGGGAGGGGGTTCATCAAAGTAGAGGAAAAATCAGTAGAGTAGATGAAGGGGAGGAAGGAGAGACAGAAAAAGGGGAAAAGAATGGAATGAATCTAACCAAACTTTTATATGTACATACATGAATATAGCACAGTGAATTCTACCATCAAATATATCCACAAGGCACTAATGTAAAAAACAAATAACATTTAAATACATTTCAGAAAGATCAGTCAAGTAGAGATAGAGGAGTAGGGGGAGAGAGGAGGGAAGTGTTGGGGACTGAGTAAGAGCAAATTATATTCCACACTTTTATGATTATTTCAATATGTATCCCAATGTTATATATAACTAAAAAGGATCAATAAAAAAAGAAGGAAACAGATAATGAAGTCAGATGATACCACATCTAGGTTATGATGTCTTATAAATCAATTTATATTTTAATTTGAAACCATGCATGTTATTTAACTGTACAATCCTTAGTAACTTGTTAAAGAATAAAAATCACTAAGCTATATTTGGGTTGCTGTGATGGCATAAACAAAGAAATACTTGGATCATACTTTTTACCACGTAATCCATAAAGATCACACATTGGCATAACTTTAAAAATAAGAATATATAACATGTCACCTTACATTTGTATATAATGCTTTGCTGTTTGAAAACTAATTTTTATATATTCTCATTTTATCTCTATAATCCTGTAACAAAGTAAGTATAATTATTCTTGTTTCCTAGCTATGATAAAATTCTTGGGATTAGTGTGTGGAAAAGAGGAATTAGTAAAAATAACACCCAGATGGGAAACGTGATTTGTTCAAAGCGGAAATATTAGTAAGAGCAAAGTCAAGACTACAATTGGATACTTAAGTCAGGACTCTTTCCATTTTATCATACCATTTAACTTAGCTTCTCTATATAACCAAATGGATAACAACGTGCATGAAATAATGAAAAAATAAACTATAGGTATAAAAACAACCCACTATTATATATTTATAATATATAATAACCCACTAAAAGTACAGATATTATTTTCAAAAATAACTTACTGGATATTCAAGGAGATCTACTGGCTGTCGGAAAGGCTCTGAATCTTCACACTGAAATATGAGATTTAACAATTCCTGACATTGTTTCTTCCATGCTTGAATATCATAAGACTGAGCTCTGTTACGTAATCTTCTTCTAGGCTGATGGTCCTGAAATAAACACATTCAAATATATTAATAAAACCGCATTTGTACAATACAAATTGTATTCCCCCACACTGTGCTGGGTATTGATCCCAGGGCCTGGAACATGCTAGGCAAGCATTTTACCACTGAGCTACATCTCCAATCGTTTTTATTTCTGAGAAAAGATCTCCCTAAATTGCCCAGACTGGCCTCAAACTTGTGATTCTCCTGCCTTAGCCTCTAGAGTATGTGAGAACATAGGTATGTTCCATATCATATGACTTAATTTTGTATTTTTAATGAAGTCTTACATAATTAGGTACAGGTTGAGTATCCCTTACTTGAAATGCCTGGGACCTGAAGTGTTTTGAATTTGGGAATATTTGCAGAATTCATTTTGTTGAGCATTTCTAATCCAACAATCTGAAAACCAAAATGTTCCAAAATACAAAACTTTTTGAGCATCCATTCATATTTTGAAGCTTTATGATTTTTGTATTCAAATTAGGGATGCTCAACTTGTAACATACAGTAATACAAACAAACAAAATCCATACCATTCACCTAGTTTTGAAAAACATAAGGCTGATTTGAAAGTAATACTTAATATGCCTTTAAAACTGCCAAGAGTTAATAAAACAAAAACAAAAGCTCTTAACACATTTTTAATTCATATAAAGTACCTCTGCAAAAACAAAAACTAATTACCTTCCTTTTCCGGGTAGAAGTTCCTGGCGCATCAGCATCTTTCTCTTCTTCCTTTGAAGCAAAAATAGATCAAATTTATAAAACATTTTAGGTTTCATTACACTCAATAGTTTTCTTAGAAATTATTTCCTTTATACTTTAGAACACAATATATAAGCTGGGGCAATTTAATGACCCATTAAAAAGTCTCCCTTTTTGTAACTTTAACAAGAAAATATTGAATATCATTTTATTAAAAAGTTAACAATAGTATTGGGCAAAAAATAATTTTCAGAATAGTTTTTACTTGAAAACCGTAAAAAGTATATATGTAAATTTCTTTTTATATATAACAATACTAATGTAGCAATCATAAGGAAATATTACATACCTCAGAGTCAGACAAGACCTTCTTCTTCATTGAATTATAAAGTGGAATTATGTTGTAACAAGTTTGATCCCTAAATAGCAAGAAAATGTTAATATGTAACACTAAAGCCATGAGTTTTTTCCTTTGTTCTTAAAACCAGATTTTAAGGGTAAAATTGAGGCTAAAGCATTTCTCCATTTGTTGGCTTGGACAGCCAAGACACACACAATATACCCTGTGTCATCCTTCTCTTTGGCTTATTTCATTGTGACAAACTCGATTTTCGACACCTCAAATTTGCTAAGGTTACTGCTATGCCTAGTATGCCAGTTTCCATTCGTTTGGCTTCAAGGTGAAGCTAATATATTTCGTCTTCTCATTCATACACATACTTCTGTGTATCTGAACCTCCACTATCAAAACTAGAAGTGACCCCGTCCTCATCTAAACTTTCATATAATCTTTTGTTATTTTTCACAATTTTCCTTATATTATTTCAACTTCATGTTTACTGACCCAAGAAATTATATTAAAAGGGTAAAAATATGATTATTTCTATCTCCAAGTAGGTATTATATCACTTTGTATATAATGAATGTATGAAATTTTGCCCAATAACTCAATTAAAAAATACAATGATCAAAATTCCAAGGAATACTTTACATTTTCAAAATTACTATCAGCTAAATAAATGCTTTTTAACAAATTACATACATACCAAGCATTTATTTTTTATAACATAAATGCTTGAAATATTACATTAATTTGCATTTCAAAATATCTGACAGAAATGCATTTTCAGACTATTTAAAATATAATAACAATTTTCATCTAAGTTATTTCACTGAAATATTAATATTTTGTATCATGTGATTTTATGAATTTATCTTTGAAAAGAGATGTATACACATATACTTTTAACACTTGCAAAATTATAGACAAAAGAGTTTTCTAGAAAAAATTCATGTTTGATTACTAAATTCACTGAAACAAAGCAAAAGCATAGCAATATAGTCCCTAAAACCATTTGGAAAGCAAAAGATTTCTTAGAGAATAATGTAGAGAAAGAACACAAAGTTTACCTTACTGTTTTTGTTTTGTTGTTTACTTACACTGAAATTACCTGCATTCCTTAGCAAAAACACTAACTATTCCCAGGAAAAAGGATTCTAAGACTATGTTTAAAATTGACAATAAAACTGGAAATGTCAAAAAAAACCAAAAACAAAAACAAAAACCAAAAACCTGACTAATCCCCTTATGTAAAACTGAAAGTTGGTAATAGCTGAGTTAAAGTATTTAAATACATTGTCACTTCTTCTTAACCAAAGGGGGGTAGAATCTAATATAAATTAATATAAATAGTAACATCAGTCCAAAAATAGAACAATCTTTTGCACCAAAACATGATTCATGTCTCTGGCTTCAATTTAGATGGCTCAATTCATTCAATGGCTACATAAAATCCACAAGATAAGAAAAGGAAAGGTACTTTTATCTTAAGCTATAGTTATCACTCTTGCTATAAAAATCAATAAACAAAGAAATGAACTTGAATTGAGGAAGACGACTCTTGAAAATTCAGTATTTGGCTGGATTACCTAAATAAATATCTGTTCATAATCTTGTATAAGTTAACCTCCAATTAGTTCACTCAACCAAAAATTTTAGCTAATGATCTTTCTCACCTGCAAGATTGAGAGAACTAATGAAGATAAAAAATTATGTTCAGTTGATTTTTATTACTATCCAACAGATTGAGAAATGATCCATGTTTTAAAACTACAGAATACAAATGTAATGCATTTTTATAATTACGACTAAATGTTTTTAGTTCACTTCTTTTATATTAAAAAAATTTTCTTAAGATACAGGCTTTGTATTTTGAGGAACTAGATGTGACAGCATTATACATGTAAAAAATTATTGTACATTGCAGCCTGACATTTTACATTTTAAAATAGTATCATTAATTATTATAACTATTATAATTAAGTATTGAATAAGTAACTCACTTTACAAAATGTAGAAGAAGATCAGTCACAAATTTAGCAGATTTCACAATTGGGCTTCCTGGCTCATTAAATGTTCGCGTGTTATGCTCTATGTATCGAATTTCCCACATTAGGGAAGAAACGCGCCTTTAAAAAAACAAAATACATAAGTCTTAACCTCATCATATTTAGAAATATGTGTACACAATTTAAGACATTCTAACTTCTGAATTTCAGTCTTTATCCAATTACATCACTCACACTTTAAATAGTTATTTTCAAAAAAGCATAACACCATTTGTTTTAGAGGACAAAAAGAGGAGTGACATCTATAAAGAAAATGTCTAGAAAAAAAAATTATTACAATCATAATTTTTCTAACTTTGCACAAAATTATAAGCAGATTACATTCTTCAATAAGAAATCAGACTATTAATAATGCCTTCTTTCCAGCAGGGGAAATGTCTATAGGGGAAGAGGTAGGAGTAGAGACAGAGAAACAAGTTTTTAGTTTTTGCTTTATATATTTGTCATGTATGGTACCTTTGGTAAAAAATAATAAGTACCTCTAACTTGTATATATAAAAGGAAACAATTTTAATCTACTTATAGTGCTAGTAATCAAATGATATGTAAAAATGAGAAGGTATTAGCCTGCTTACAAGATAAAAAACAAAAACATGAGTGTGTTACAAAAAACCTAACAGAATTATTGTCTGAATATTCAATTGACAATGCTAAACTATTCTGGTACTTTGTAATTTTATTTCTGAAAGTAAAGAAAAATCCAAAAATTACTTCTGAGAATATCATCTAATTGTGGCTTGAATTAATAAAAAATAATTTTTAAAAAATACACCTTGCTGGTTTGTAAGCAAAAAGTTATATGGAATTAAAAAGTTGTATAATTGTGGATACAGAAGCATACAGAGAAACTGCACATTTCAAGTTGATTCACAGGTTCATTCTAATAAAATAATCACAGACATCTTCCGTGTACCACATTGAGAACTGTGTGAAATAAGGCACTAGATTATTACTAGTAGGTCAAACAGACAGTACTAGTAGTTTCAAAGATACTGATTGAAATATATCAGAGGAGAAAAACACAATCTTTAAGAAGAGGGAAAACAATTTTAAGCTTTGAAATACAACATGAAGGCATCATTGTATTAAATAAGAACACAACTCAAGTTTAGAACTATATTATCAGGTTGGAAAACAGGTGATTTTTAATGTATGTATGTACCAAGTTTCAAACTGGCTAATGCTAAAAAAGTCTATTTAAGCTATAATGTACATTGTAAAGTACACTTTAACAATTATGTTCAGCAGCCGGGCGCGGTGGCTCACGCTTGTAATCCTAGCACTTTGGGAGGCTGAGACAGGAGAATTGTGAGTTCAAAGCCAGCCTCAGCAACAGCGAGGCACTAAGCAACTCAGTGAGACACTGTCTTTACATAAAACACAAAATAGGGCTGGGGATGTGGCTCAGTGGTCGAGTACCCCTGAGTTCAATCCCTGGTGCCAAAAAAAAAAAATTATGTTCAGCAGTGTTTCTATGAGAAAGAACATCCACAGCAATAGTTAGAGATGCCAGCTTCTTATCTCTCCAGCTATAGTCCAACCACCAATGTACAGGAATACTTCTTCTATCTCTCCCTCTAATCCTCCCATGTCTTGTTCCAATTTCTGAAGTACAAGATATAAATCTTAACCTTTAGTAATTTAGTTCTAGGAATACACTTATTAATTTATTCTTCATTTTTTATCTTAAACTTCTATATGAGATATTGAAAAAGGCAAGTATGTTTAGAGTAGATGGTTGAGTGAAACACATCATAGGAGTCCATAAGGTAAGTCCATTTACTTTTGAAAAATTATCAATGATGTAATAGCAAGCACACACAGCAAGATTCTTTTAAACCTCAAATCAATTATCTTAGTTTTCTTTACTGCAGTGGATCTCAACGAGGAATGTCCCACCCACCAGAAGACATTTGGTAATGTCTAGATACATTTTAGACTTCAAAACTAGGGGCTGCTCCTGGCATCTAGAAAAGTCCCTCATAGTGAAGAATTTTCCAGGGTTTCTGCTGAGAAAACCTATTAATAAGGAAGAACAAATGGCATTTTCAGTGCCAGGTACCCAAAAACAGTTTAATTAAAAAACCAAAGGCACATTTTATACAGAAAAGTATAAATATAGATTATGAATAAAAACTCCTTAAGTTAACACAAGAATGCAAAGAACTGAAGGATTTAAAATTAGTCATAAAAAGAAAGCTCTAGTGCAAAATTATATGAATTACAATGTAGTTGGCCTGCCAGGGCAAAAGTCACATAAGAAAAATTAAAACTACAAATGCTATGTGAAAAATATAGATTTAAACTTAGTTTTTTAAAAAAATATTTCAGGTAATATTTTTAAGGGGGAATGGGAACTTGCAAAAAGCTGTTCAAGATTAAGAACTCAATGTTTATCAAAACTGTTAAGTGGAAAAAACAAATTTTATGTGAAATTAAATGAGCATCAAGTTATATCACATCTAGAAAAAACTGCATCCAGGAATCACATCCAAATAAACAAGCAGAATCAAGATAATTGGGAACTTGTTAGAAATGTAGAATATCATATCTTATTCCAAACCTATTAAGTCAGATTCTACCTTTCAACATAATCCCCAGGTGATTTATATGTACATTTGTAAACATATAAAGTTAAGAAACAAAACTGTAGAAGATTGGCCAAAGAGTGAAAGATTCATTTAGCTTCCTTTTGGTAGTAACCACATCAAATGATTCTAACCTGTAAAACCTGTTTTCCAGTCTTTGTTTAATAGTACTTAGATCCGTTGGATATGCCACTACAGTGCAGTACATGGGATAAGCTTGCAGATCCACAGGGGCCACAAATGCTGAAGCAATATCTAAAATAAATAAATTTTTAAATTTATTTTTGTATGGTCAAAATAATTCAAAAGAAATTCTGCTCGAATTAAGTCTAAGTCCTAATTCACATAAACATTAGTCTAGCATTGTCTTTTCATTAAAATTACACAGTTTAACTGACAAAGTCTCATTTTTTATTACATCTACATTTACATTACAAATTTCTGGGGATATGTTTTATTCACAGATTGGTAGAGCAAAAACCAGAATAGAGTTAAAATTGTTCCCTATTTTTTTACTCATTCATACGTAAAACTACTTCTTCCCGAAAATACTAATAAAATGGTTTAAAATAGTATTTGTAGGTCCATTTTTATAAAACTTGCCATTTTATAAGGGCTGAGGATATAACTCAGCCACAGAGCATTTGCCTAGCAAGTATAAAACCTTGGGTTTTATTTCACAGCCCCTCAAAAAAAAAAGCCTTCAGATTTGAATATCCTACAATCTGTGTCTCCATTATCTTCAGCTCTTATTTATGCTTATTTCTCCCTATACGTTTTGAAGCTGACTGCTCACTGCCAGAGTGGACTGCTACAAGTCACCAAACTAGTTAAGAGTTACTTTGGAAGCCCAGAGTTTAGATAATCAAGTTTTGTAGTTATTGCTTACTTTTTTTTAAATGATGCAAATCAGTTCATACACCCTCTTCGATCCCCTTAAAAAGATGTTCTTATGTTTGTGTAATATAGTTGGGGTAAAACTGGTACAACTGTCTATATATTTAAAATTTAGCTTCCAATACTCCTCTAGTTTACATCATGTCAGTTTGAATATGCCAAGGCTTTCCAAACTGGATTGTGGAGGATCCAGATTTTTCAGATATCTCTGGCATTTTATAAGAAGCCCTTATTCTGAAATTCAGCAGAGAAATGTGATTTATATATGTTTTAATATATGTGATTTATATATGTCCTGTGTTAAGATCTCATTAAAAAAAAAAAAGATTCCCATTAGAAATACTTGAAAAGCACCATATAATTTTTTTAAAATGGCATAGTATTTGTACTATAGTTTGCTTTCTGCTTTTTTTCCACATCTTCTATACTTCTATTATTGGTATTTACCTAGTGTCATCAACTGGTTTATGCCTGCAACAATTCTTTCACATTCTTCATCTCTGGGATTGGTACCCCATTCTCCATCAAGAGGTTTATAGATCAATGATCTGCATTCAACATCAGTTAAGGGAACACTGGTACCTAGTTCTTCTGGAAATACAGCTGAAAAGTAGATTAGTAAAAATTTGGCAGTTAGTGTTATCTTTAGAAAGTTACCTTCAGAAAGCAAAATTGATGTCACAAAATTAAAGTATAATTTTATAAAGACTTGGTAAATGCATTCTTCATTTTCATGAAGGAAAATATATTTCAAGGGTCAATAAAACTTAAACTATTTTTAAAGGATACCAAATTTATAAATTATCCTCTAAATGATCATTACTTTTCCAAAATTATACTTGAAGACTTGCTCTGTAATCTAGTTACAGGCAAGATAAAACACTTCTATAAAAAGATACAAATTTCAAAGCTTTCTAAATCATTTCATAATTGCCACATTTACTTTAATAAACCACACACACAGTAAAACTGAACTAAAGAAAACATTTCTCAAGAATACTTTAATCAACGCCTCAAATTTTCTAATGTAGAAACCAAACTGTGACTACTAACAGATAATCCTTGTGAGTTTTTTTTGCTCTGACGTAATAAAGGTAAGCTTTTCACACGTCTAAAGCTTTAACATTTTAGCTAACAAAATCATTAGAGGGTCATGATGACAAAATCTATAAACATGCTAGGTAATAATTCCTTTGGATTAGACTTCACTGGGAAATATGCCAATGTTTGTATATAAAATTCTTCTTCCTTGCACTGTAACTAAACTATGCATACAAACAAAAACAACATCCCACCAACACCACACATACAGAGATATATTTAGATAGGAAAAGCAGAGTAATCAGTGTCACTAATTCATTTATAAATACCCCAGGTATTACAACATCAGTTTCACTACTCTCATATTAGTCCTATTATTGAACTCAACACAGTCCAACATGACTTCAAATTCAAACTTTCACAAGCAATAGACAAAACCAGATAAGACATGTAACTGTTTGTAAGTTGCTTAAGATATTTTGTAATTTTTAACAGTTCTAATTTAGCAGTGAGATGAAAAACATCTTCTTGGTATTAAATTTTCAAAGTGATAATTTTTGCAAAAAACTAAGCTTAGACAAATGATATCAACATGACCATTTTCTCATTTCTAAGATTTCCCAGATTGTTAACTTCCTCAAGAGTTTTATCTTTTCTGACTTTTTAGAGTACGATAACTACTCAGCAATTCCATTTATAAATGATTATTTCTACAATATTACAAATCAAACATTTTATTCTTTCTTAAAGATCTTGATTTTTATCTGATAGCAAAAGTAATGCATTGTTAAAA
Source organism: Geosciurus inauris (assembly GCA_004024805.1). NCBI lineage: Eukaryota > Metazoa > Chordata > Mammalia > Rodentia > Sciuridae > Geosciurus > Geosciurus inauris. Next base: position 280,768 of record PVHX01000352.1, on the reverse strand, counting down.
ACTCAAACAATATGGAATGTAAAAAGGATAATATATGAATTCCTCTAATTCCACCCTCTGTAAAATAGTTACTAATAATCTGTAATATGTCACTTTAATCCTTTTTAGGCATATTTATTGTGTCATATTTTTAAAAATTGAAACAAAACAGGTAATGAGATAGAAAGAAAATGTAATCTCCATGCTTCAGCCATACCCACCTTTTCTCAGTATAAAGAAGATGTCATACTCACTGCCTAGGGCTAACTCCCAAATCCTGAGTGTGTCAGACAATATGCAAGATGATGGTTATTATTAATTACAACTACCTCTTCATTGAGCTCTTACATGTGTCAGGCTCTATAATAAGCACTTTATACACATGATGCCATTTAATCCTCAAAGCAGCCCTATAAGAAAGGTATTTGTTTAAATAATCAAAGGCTGAGTCCTAAGAAACTGAGGCTTTAAGACTTTATGGAACTTGCCAAGATCACATAGAAAATGGCACTATGAGGATATGAATCTATGTCTGACTCAAAAGCATGACCTTTTCAACTATTATACTTTTACGTATTCTGCTGGAATTATAAAAATGTCCCTAAAATGCTCATTTTTAGGGATAATAATAAAAAATACTTCCATATTTTGCTGTAACAAATTAATTTCAATTTTCTCCATAAATTCTAATAGGCAAAGATTATGTCTATCTTGTTGAATGCTGATCTTCCCTAACCTTTGGGGTTAATAATGGGTGTACAACAAATATGTGCTGAATTAATACTTCCTATTAGATCTTCACAACAACCTTATGTGGTAGTGAGTTAAGTCACATTTATTATTTAAGAAATTTAATTAATAAATTTAACCTTATGAAGTTGTTCATAAGGTTGATGCATAAAGTCTAACTTACCATTATTAGGTATAAGCTCCATATCCCAAGGACTCATCTTCTCTGTATCTCCATTGTCCCAGCTTTAAGAAAACAAAGTTTTATATTAAGAAAATCTGCATATTATACAATTTTGATAAAAAACATAAAAACAATTGCTTTAGTGTTTGCAAGAAATATCTTTATCCCTTTCTTAATAGATGGAGAAATTTCAAAGCAAGACTGGCCTAATAAAAAATACAAGTATTTCCTTACCAAACATTATAGCACTGAAACAAACTATCAGGGTACTCAGGCTGAAGAGGTTCCTGGCTTTCAATTGTTCCAAACCACCAGGCATCATCTATGACTGATCTAAAACGGTCACCTGGAAAAGAACAAAGGCTGTCTCATTACTCCAAAATGCATGGTTGTTGTGATTAATTGCCTTTTCCTAAGGTATGACTAAGGTATTGAAACTGTGACACAGAAAATGACCCACATAATTCAAAAATAAATTAAATCAGCAATACTGTAGGGGAAGAGGTATTTAATATGCATACTTGTCATTTTATAAACAGCATTCCTGACACCACAAGCTTTCCTGTAAAGGTAATCATGAGTTTCACACACCTGTTATGACCCTACACAGACTGATGACATTAGGTTAAAGAGGAAGAATTGGAAAATGCAAGCTTAACCATAACAAACAGTATTCTGTTGACTAATAATAAAGTCAAGCAAAAAACAAAGCCTATTTTCTCAGAGTAAGACCTAAACATTTCTGAGGAAAGGCTGAAGTAAAAATTACTATTAATTTTTTTTTTGGGCGGGTACTGGGGATTGAACTCAAGGGTGCTCTACCATTGAACCATACCCCCATACCTTTTTATTTTTTGAGACAGGGTCTTGCTAAATTGCTGAGGCTGGCCCTTAACTTTAGATCCTCTTGCCTCAGCCTCCCAAGCCACTGGGATTATAGGCATGCACTACAGTGCCTGCCCACTGTTTTTTTAAACCAAGTTTACAAAGACCAATAAATGAAAAATCACCATGCCAATGTCTTCCAATGACACTGGAGGAAAGATAAGTAATGTAAACAATTAGATAAGTAAACAAAAGATAAGTAAACTTGTAAACAATGTGCTTTGCTAAACCATACATACCATCTATATATATACCAGACTGTACTCCAAGATTGACAGTGGCTTTATCTCAAATTCTTAAGAACTACTTAATACATATCATTGATCTGTACATAAACTAACACAACTTAAATGCCCAGATATATTTATGATTTCAGAGTTTCTTTGAAACTTTTAAAAAATATTACTTTTAAAGATTATAACAGAGTAAACAATAACAAAAAAATAATAAAGTCAGTTTGGCTTTATTAAAGTCAGTCCAAATTACCACTCATTTTGTTAAGGCTTCTTCTGATATCAAATATAAAATATTTGATATCAACATATAAAATAGCTGAAAGAAAAAATTATAAATAATCTTAAAAAAAGTTACCAAGTGTAAGAGATAAAATGGTTTGAAATTTAAGCATCAACTAAAGTATTTTCAATCTTAAAACTTAAATACCTCTAATACATATCATACTTTGTTATTAACATTATTATGAATGGCAAGGTATCTTTTCTAAATTATGAAAAGGAGTAAATCAATTGTTAGGTTGAAAAAAGACACATCAAACATCCATGAATTCTAAATATATATTACCCACCTATATTCCACCTCCTATATTTGGCATCATCAAATTGTTGTCTCAAGACTAGGAAATCTATAACATCAGGCATATCATGGTATCTAATTACAAATAGAAACAAACTGATTAGATCATATTTTAGGTAAAAATATCCAAAACATGTTTAAATTCATCTCAATCTTGAAAAAATAATTTACAATACTAGGAAACCACTGGCTTTTTCAATAGTTCTTACTTCATGGTAAATGATCCACCAGTCAGTTTACCAGTATCAGGATCTAGAAAAGCAAGTTTAAGGCAGCAAAGTGTAGGTAATCCCACTTCATACTTTATGCCAACTATTTTCATCAGCTCTTGTTCCTAAAATACAGAAAAAGAAATCACATTTATAAAATAAACCATAAAACAGAGTGCAAAACATAAGAAAGCATTTCTTGGTCTTAATATTCATCTGCATGTTAATTATTCTCTGTACATGTAAAAATTCATTGAGCTATGTCTTTAAGATTTGTGCACTTTATGGTTTACAGTTGTGTTGCAATTTTTTAAAAAGTATAGTAGTTTTTCAACTTAGTTTCAAAGAATGCTAGATGATTTTGAAATCCTATTGATAAATCTATAGAGACTCATAAAATGACAAATATAAAGTTCACCTTAAAACATTAGTGTTATCTAATTTTCATGATGAACAAATTTTGTACCCAATTTATAAAGTATATCACAAAATATAAACTCAATCTTGGGTATCTTTGATTAAAAAATCAAACCCCTTCTAATCTCCAGAACTGCTTCAATTAAACAAGGGAACTTCATGATATAGTTTCTTTTATTGGAAACAGTAACCTTTAATACAATTTTCTCTATAACCCCTAAATGAGTCTTTGGAGTTACATAATAAATACCATACCCGTAGTTCCATTTTATGCCATGGCTGTTTTTTAGGATTGATACTATAAATTTTATTTTTCCGGGCCATTTCAACATATGCTTCATGTCCTTGTCGGAAATAATAAACCTAAAAAATAAATAAAAGCCACAATTTTAAAACCTGGATATGTTTCCAAGATGCAAGACATCAACTAACATTGCACAGAAAATCTAATGTCTTCTGAGCTAATAGAACTTCTGATACTGTTCCCTCTCAGTTCCTCTAATTATCTTAGCACCACTTAATCATAGCCAAAGTGTTCTAAATAACATTACTTTGGTGTAAACTTAGAAATTCAAGATGAGGCATTTTTTTTTATTTCATTATTCTATTCTTAGGTTCAAAATAAGTTAATTTCTCTTGCAAAATAAAGTCACTAGTGACCAGGAATCATAGTAAGTTTATGTTCACCTACTTTTTTCTTACATTTTTAGCAGGTACTTTACATATACAGAAACTTTTTAAAAGTGTATTTTCACATATATTTTATCTAAGTTGATCCTTAATATAAAACTTTATTAAGACAGCACAGCATATATCTCATTTCATGAAGATCAAATTTAGGTGACTTCTAACAACTGTCAATTACTTCAACACCAAGTATTATTCTCAGTACTAAGAATTTTAAAAGCTTGTTGAAAAATGCTATTAAGTTCTTAGTCATACTTTGGAATAGCCACTTTTTCTACTACTTCTCTCGATTCATTACTATTTCAGTTGTCTGCAACTTCAAATGGAGGAATGGTGTTGAATAAAAGGGATTTACCTATTCAAATACTAGCACCCCAGAATACAACAATTTGAAAGGAAATCATTTAATAAGGAATTACAAACCTTCTGACAATCCTGAAATACCATACTAAATATAATTCAGCCTCTTCTTAATGTTGTAGGATCTGTTGTAGGATCATTATATTTCACTTATACCATAACAGTATGATAATGTTCCGAGTTCCTCAAATCTTTTGACATAAATAGGGTCTCTAAATAAATCATTCCATACTGTCCTTTAGAGTCACTCTCAGCCTAAAATGGGAGTGCCAATTTTTTTCTTTGGTCCCTGCAATTGAAGCCAGAGGGGTTCAACCACTGAGCCACATTCCCTGTCATTTTTTATTTTGAGACAGGGTGGTCTCACTAAGTTGCTGGGGCTGGTTTTGAAGTTGTGAGCCTCCTGAGACGCTGGAATTACAAGCCTGAGCCACCCCGCCTGGCAAGGGGTGCCAGTCTTATTTTCTTAAAAATAAAATAGAGGTTGAAGGTATAGTTCTGTACTAAGGCCCTTGCCTAACTGATGTGCAGCCTTCAGTTTGATCCCCAGCTCCACCAAAAATAAAAATTTAAATAAATAAATAGTTCTTATTTTAAGATCATAGATTTTAGAAATAAATTATGAACATATGGGTATATAAAATTTTGAAATAAAACTGTATGCAAAAATGTGCTAAATTTCATTTTTAACATTTAATTTTTAAATTAAGAGAAATATATTAATGTATGTTTAATATATTCCTTTAGAAAGAAAACTAGAAATAAAAAATAAATTTTGTTTTAGAAGAAAGAAAAAGCATTACTGGTGATTAAACCCAGAAGGGCTCTACTACTGAGCTATATCCCCAGCCTTTTTTATTTTGAGATAGGGTCTTGCTAAGTAGCCCAGGTTGGCCTTGAACTTGTGATCCTCCTGCTTTAGCCTACTGAGTTACTGTGATTACTGGTGTGTACCAATATATGCCAACAAAGCTTCCTTTCTCTTATGATATTTAGATGATTACAAATTTATAGTAGTCTTAAAAAATTATCATTAAATCTTTCCTCTTAATTGTACTTTCTCCATGCGTAGCTATGGACATTTAGGATGAGATATATATATGAACGTGTTGCAATCTTGTCTAACTGTGTTTCAAGAGCTACAAAATGTTCCAGGTTATTACTCAAACAGGCAAAACAAAATACAAACAAACAAAAAAACAATAATTAAAAAGTTTAGAAGTTTAGAAGTTTAGAAGTACCTCATCACCCATCTGTGGCACAAATGGACATCTTCGGGGAATAGTATCTGTAATCCATGTTGATGGTAACCATTCTTCTAATGTCAAACCATTTTCAGTTAGTTCTCCTACAGCCAATCTCTAAGAAAGTTTGGAACATTATAAAGTAATATTATCCAAAACAGTATAATAGAGATCATTGAAGAAAATAAGGAAAGGGCCTTTGTACAAAAATTGTTTTCTTTAAACATTAAAAACCTGATTCTAGGAAAAAATGGTGGCAGCAGCAACAATTACTCAATTAATCCAAATCATTGATAAAAACTAGACAGAAAAACCAAAATCTTAGACAATATTCACAAAACTAGATAAGAGATCCCCACAAACCCCAAAATGTAAGCTCTGTGTAGTCTCCTCCCTTTGAAAATACTATCACTCTTACAAATAATACTTATAACAAATTATGATGTAATTTGAGGGTTTTTTAAAATCCTATTCTTAATGTTAGAAATAATAAAATATTCTCATTTGGGTTAAGTATTCCTACAAGATACAGAAAGCTAATTATTTCCATGTGCTTGACATTATACATCTAAATAGACTGAGAATGCTCCTCTCCTCTTCTTTTGCACCCCCCTCCCTTTTTCTGCGGTGCTGAGAGTCAAACCCAGAGCCTCACACTTCCTAGGTAAGTGCTCTGCCACTGAGTTATACCCGAGCCCTCCTTTCCCTTTATTAAATAGCAATTTCACTCTTGGCTCATGTTAAGCTCCTTCCAAACAAGAAAATCAAACTTTTTTTCCCCAAATGAAATGTTGTCAAGCCATGTCCCTTCCTTTTTAACTTTTGTGGATAAAAATAAAACTATGCCTCTGAGAAAAAAGTATCTTTTATTGTTGTTGTTTTGTTTTTTAAACTTTGCTGAACACCTACAAGCAGCCTTAATGGTCTTGTTACTGCTACCTTACACTTAAAAATGCAAAGAATCTTTGAAACTTAGTATTATAACTAGAGAAACTATGCAATTGATTTAAAATGTTGTGTTGGTTCAGTGTTTATGCATTAAGACTTCTAAATTTTAGTCTGTTGATTTTTTTTTTAAAGGAAGTAGTTACCACTATGAGTTAATGAACATTTACTGAAAAAAGCAATGTTATAAAATTATGAACACTACTGCACCAGGTAATTTTTTTTTTTAAACAGGGTACCACTATTGTCCAGACTGGCCTTGGTTTGTGATCTTCCTTCCTAAGCCCCCCAAATACCTGGGATTTTGTGCACATCACCATGCCCAGCACTACAGCAGATACTTCTACAATACATTCTACATCATACATTTTCCTCTGAGAATCATTACAGTGTGATTAATAAAACACATCAGAAGCATTCCCATCTTGGAGAACAAGGGAGAAGTAAAGGCCTTAGATACTTCCTGTATGTGAGATGGGTTCACTGGAGAATTATAGGTAAGGAATTTTAGGTAGAAGAGCATAACTATGTATACATCAGAACAAGGACTGGCAAATCGTGGTCCATAGTCCAAGTTCAGTTTGCCAATTGTTTTTAAAAATCAAGCTTTATCAGAACACAGCTGTACCCATTCATTCATATATTATTTACAGCTGCTATCAGGCTGTAATGGTGGAGTAGCTGGCCCTATATGGAAAAAGTTTATCATCCCTGCTTTAGAGACTAGACCTAGGTATAAAGGGGTAGAAGCAGGAAAACAGATCAGAGGCTATCGTAATAATACAATAGTTCATGGTGACTTGCACCAACAGTCAAATGCTGAATAAATTTAGAAGACAGGACTAGATTAATTCCCCAATAGAATGGATGCTGAACATAACAGAAAAAGAGGAATTAAGGACAGCTTCAGGTGTCTTGGCATAAAAAACTCAGACAGGAGTTGTCATCAGGGTGATGAAAGGTAGGGTACAGCATTTGAGAAGAAAGCTTGGGAAGTTTTACATACATTAGAGATACATTATTAAGTCAAATCATACCCAAACAGTTACATGATTTGTGAATAGTTATCAAGTAGTCACTGTTATTCGCTAACTATATTACAGTCAGACCCTGTTATGGTTTGGATCTTAAATGTTTCCCTGAAGGCTTACATGTTGAAGACTTTAATGTCAGTGTGTGGTGCTAAAATTGAGCATTTCTCAAACTTTCCAGCTTTATGATTTGAGATTTTCTTATTTGGGGACGTATAGTTAAATGATTCCTTTCTTTCTCCACTCATGAGAATGCTTCCAAGCCCAGCTCAAATCTTTTTTATTCTATATCTTATCTAACATTAAGATGGTCCCAATTTTTGAGTTATTTTTAAAATTAATCTCTCAATGAAATATATTATTAGACCATGTAGCATTTCCTCTATTTTTATCTTGAGGCACTGAAGCATCTTGTTAGGCACACATAATTTTTAGAATAAACACTATGTCTTGCATTTCTTTTTACATCATATAATTTTATAAGATGTAAGTGCTTAATAAATACTTATTGACTTAGTTTCCAGAGCTCCAAATGACATGAGAAATAGACGTATGTATGTATATATATGTATGTGAGTATATCACCTAAGATAGGTTTACTACATCTATGAAGAATTCTGTTTTTTAATTAGCATTTTCTATACCCACCCTCCTTTTTTCTTAATTATAAAAGAATTAGCCATATGGGAAAATGTTTTTATTTGTTAACACATGCAATAACATTACTTTTTAATCCTATAACCATGCAAAAGGGAAATACTAAGCCAGGCTTAGTGGCACAAACCTATAATCCCAACTACTTATGAAGGCTAAAATAGGATTGCCAGTTCAAGCCCAGTTTTGGCAATATAGCAAGACTCCACTTCAAAAATAAATATATAAAAATAAATAAATACTATTGTGTTATTTGATATAAGTTAAAAATTAAGTAATAAAAATAATTCCATCTACTACAGATGTACTGGTAGGCATGTGAACAAAATTCAAACTCAAGGCAATAAGCTATAGCATCTTAACCTTATTAAAATGTGTTCCATACACAGTTCCTGTCACGATACTTTGTCACAGCAAAACAATGAAATTAAAATATGCCAAACAGTTAACAGAAGATTCAAATGTGACCATGCATGAAGGAAACGACAGTATTAGTTTGTGGACAACTATCAAAGGGAGACCAGATAAAGCAATCTGTACTCTTGGGATCAAACAATTACGTTCTTGCTGTGACATATTACTGGCAAATCTCAAAAGTTCATCAAAACTGATGAAAAAGATTATTTGCCTTATTAGCCAGACAAATGGCTAAATTGGTTTTCTTTAACCAATCTTTCTACCACATAAGACATTCTCTTTGAAGAATGTAGCATTCTCTTTGATAAAGTTTCCCTGGACAAAAGCAAAGGAAGTGACAAGAATAGTAGCTATGAAATCCAAATTAAAGCAATTCATAATTATAAAGCTGAAATAACACAAACTTAACCAAATATGATTTCCTATTATTATATTTTAGAGGACAGACATGTCCCTCATACTGCATGTACTTTAGAGCAAAAATTAAAACAGCCCCTAATTTCATTCCCTGGTTAGAGAATTTCAACTCCATAAGAGTTGATTAATCTTTTTTCCAAAATATTTATTTTTTACTTTCTTTGCTCTCTCTGAAATTACCCACAGACTTAACAAATCAATATTATTCTCATCTAAGGACTAAAATTATGGTTCACACACTAGGTAAAATAATGAAGACTTGTTACAACTAGTCTATTTTAAGAATTAATACTGGATTCATATTTGCTTTGTGGTCAATTACAAGTTTTGTTATTTGTCATTATATGTGATGTTTTCCCTAGACTTTAATTTTAGCAATAACAATTAGAGTAAACATGAATGCAATTAACTAGAAAATACTTTGTTTTATAGCACTGTTTTTACATAAATACATAAATAAGTCTCATCAGATTATCAAGAAAAAATCTGCTCATGTATTAATATTTACTTACATTTGTAAGTAAACACTATGACGTTAAACATCTAAAAACTTGTGTAACCTAAATATTTTTTTTGTATACTTTATACATAATCTCGTAATTTTCTATTACTAATTGCTAAAAGAAATCGTTAAGGTTAATGATGTTTAACTATGCTTTAAAAATAAATACTTTAAGTCATCTTCATAAAAAACACAAAATTTACAATTTCTAAAAATTAACCTTTTGTTTTCTTTCTTTGGGCTTTTTTTTCTTTGGTGATGTTGGTCCATCTTTTTCTTCATTTACTTTTTTCTTTTCTTTTTTAATATGTTTTTGCTTCTGTTTTTCAGATTCTTCTTCGTCATCTGAACTGCTTTCTGCTTTCTTGGTTTTATGCTTGGGAACTTTCTTTGGTGGTTGCAAATTAATTCCTGCATCTGCTGTCCAGTCAGAGTAATCACTGGAATAGTCACTAAGAAGAAAGAAGGGATTTCCAAAATATAAACAGAGGTTATAGTTTAAGACTTTGTTTTTTAAAAAAGGAAAAGACTAAAACAAAAAAAAAAATGATAAAATAGTACACACTTAATGATCTATAATATTTTCTTCATTTTCAAATTATCTTCAAAAGTTTCTTATTAATTCTGTGGCTTTACTTAAAGATCTCAAAATCTTGAATAAGGTCACCACAGCTTTAAATGAAAAAATAAATTTAAGTACCCTCTGTGATTTAAAAAAAATATTGATGTCTGAGCTTTGCTTATAGTATTATCAGACATACAAAAATAAAAAGAGGTGTTATCTTCCTCAGTTCTAGCAACAACAGAAGAGCACTGAAGAACATAGCAGGTATCAAGCTAGAGGAAGAGACACAGGGATTTCCTTTTTTAATTTTTGTAGTGCTGGGAATAGAACCCAAGGGTGTTTTACTATTGAGCTACATCCCCAACCCTTTTATTTTTTGTTTTGAGACAGGGTCTAAGTTGCCTGGGCTGGCCCCAAACTTGGCATCCTCCTGCCTGAGCCTCCAGAGCAGATGTGTTTACAAGTGTACTGTGCCCAGCGGGGATTTCCTTTTTTGAGAGGAGCTGGGAATTCCTGATCAAGTTCTCATGGTAGCCAGGTATTAAACTGGCAGGATCAGAAGTACATAAAGGCTGTACTTCTAAACCTTACTTTGCAAGTAAAGAAACAATATTTCATGTAGGTAAGATTATTCTACCTCCCTAAATCTTAGGAACATTCAAAGCATGCTATGATTCAGAAAAATGTAGGTTTTACTATTTTAGGTATCATGTTTGCCATTTCTTTTGTTACCTTTCAGACATTTGTCTTACTGAAATGATGTTATGGCAAAATCATCTAGTTATTTTACCTTCTGTTTTAACTTTAGTACACTGAGAATATTTAACTACTTCATTTTGAATAATCTTATAAGTACAAATGTCTTAAAGAAACCTAAGCTACACTATGCTAAAATCAATTGTTTAGTGCCTAGATTTGGTGATATCTGACCTCAAAGCTCTAAAAACAGTGCTGCTAACACTGCAAAAATAGATTTTTCTGGAGTTTTATTCCACCACTGCCACCCTTCCTCTAGTCCACGTGTTTCTTGTAGGCATTTATCTAAACATGCCCCAAAATAATCATCCTAGTTAAAAATCAAATAACTAAAATATTTTAATATGATTTCATTATAAAATTTAAAATGATTTTTAAGAATTTAAATAAAAATGTTTTCAGATACTATATTCTAAAATAATCTTGTCTCCATTTATTTTTGAGCATTTTATTTACATTAACCCCACTCTCAATGGCACATCCCAAATCTCAAGTTGCCCCTCCGCAGTACTCAGCTCTTACAGAATATCTTCTGCCAAGTGTAACTACAAATCCCAGACCCACTGTTCTTAACAACAAATGTCCTCAACTGCTAAAGCCACCAGCACTCAACACAAGAAGGAATTGCTCTGTAGTCTTGTGGTTTAGATACTCATTTCCACTGCTGAACAAAAACAAAGCAAAAAATTTCCTTCACTGTAATGTTTCAAACACAGAAAACTGTTAGACATAACCATACGCACCTGTGTATCACTGCCAGGAGTCACTACTGCAGAAATAGGAAAGCCTTTGATTCTAGGACTAATAAAAGTAACTCATAGCCTCCAGTTAACTTCCCATAGCACTTCTATTTTAAGAGCCACTGAGGTGGGAATATTTATCCATTCCCCACGTACATATTCCTTCTTGCCACTAAGACCTTACAAGGTCAGTTGTGGCCATCAGTCTTTTAACAATATGAAACACCAACATCAAAGCAATCCTCACTTGCATTGTCATATGAGATGGAAATAATAGAAAAAAGCTTATTCCCATTGCTAGAAGAGAATATTCTGATAGTATTCTATAAATTACATCATATAAGAGTTAATTCTATAAAATCTCATTACTTTGATAATTTCACGCTTAAACATGTCTTAAAACCAGTGATAAAACTGGTATATAATTCAGTATTATACGCAATACTATTCAGAAGATACAATACCAAGTAGGCAGTTAAATGCATCATTTTGCAGATCTAACTGCAATTTCCAAACAATATTTTCTATACAGAAAACAGGAGAGAAATTGCCTAAATTTTGAAAAACTAAAAGAATCTTTGAAGAATTAACTTTAAACATAAGGAGTCTTTTGGAGAAATCAAAATTCATTCATTTACCTAGAACTACCATCACTGTGCCATGCTCTCTCTTCTTCTTCAGAAGTTCCACCACTGACAGCAACCACTTCACCTTCCTAAGGAACATCAAAGACATATTTTATTATTTTATAAAATAACATCCTGTGATTATAGAAAGTATCAATGATAAAATACCAATAATAAATAAAATAACAATGATACTGGGATATTTAAATTAAAACCCTAGCACAGCTTTTAATTTTATTCAAAAAAAGTGAGACAATTCATGTATATAAAGACATAATACTTAAGATTCAGAGCATCTCTCACATAATTAACATTTTCAAATCTTCATATCTTCTAAATTGAAAGATAATAAATTCCAGTTTACATTTGAAATTAATTTCTACTTTTGGACTTTTAAAAAATTAAGCATTTTTTAAAACTAATTTATTTAAATGCATTTCAAGTCATAGTACATATATAGAATTCAATGTTTCCATTTCTCTGGTTGTAAACCAGAGTCACACCATTTGTGTCTTCATACATGCACCAAGGGTAGTGATGACCATCTCATTCAACCATCTTTACTACACCTCTTCCCTTTTCCCTCCCCCCTCCTCCCCCCTGCAACATCCAAAGTTCCTCCATTTCTCCTATGTTCCCCATTCCCACCCCCCTTATGTATCAACATCGCTAATCAGAGAGAACATTCGGCATTTGGTTTTTTGGGATTGGCTTACTTCACTTGTCATAATGTTCTCCAGTTCCATCCATATACCTGCAAATGCCATAATTTTATTCTCTTATTGCTGAATAATATTCCATTGTGTATATGTACCACAGTTTCTTTATCCATTCATCTATTAAAGAGCATCTGAGTTGCTCCCACGGTTTTGCAATTGTGAATTGCACTGCTATAAACACATTGAAGTGGCTGTGTTACTATAGTATGCTGTTTTTAAATCTTTAAGGTATAGGCCAAGGAGTGGAATAGCTGGATCAAATGATGGTTCCATTCCAAGTTTTTCAAGGAATCTCCATACTGCTTTCCAGATTGGTTGCACCAGTTTGCAGTCCCACCAGCAATGTTTGAGTGTGCCTTTTTCACCACATCCTCGCCAGCACTTACTGTTGCTGGTATTTTGGATAGCTGCCATTCTGACTGGGGTGAGATGAAATCTGAGAGTTGTTTTGATATGTATTTCTCTAATGGCTAGAGATGTTGAATATTTCTTCATATATTTGTTTATTGATTGTATATCTTCTTCTGAGAGGTTTCTATTCAGCTCCTTAGCCCATTTATTGATTGGGGTTTTTTTTTGGTGTTAAGTTTTTTGAGTTCTTTATATATCCTGGAGATCAGTGCTCTATCTGATGTGTGTATGGCAAAAATTTGCTCCCAGAATGTAGGCTCTCTGTTCACCTCGTTGATAGTTTCTTTTGCTGAAAAGAAGCTTTTTAGTTTAAGTCCATCCCAATTATTGGTTCTTGCTTTTATTCCTTGTGCTATAGGAGTCTTGTTAAGGAATTCAGGGCCTAATCCAACGTGATGAAGATTTGGACCTACTTTCTCCTCAATTAGATGCAGGGTCTCTGGTCTAATTCCTAGGTCTTTGATCCACTTTGAGTTCAGTTTTGTGCATGATCAGAGATAGGGGTTTAGTTTCATTTTACTGCATATGGATTTCCAGTTTTCCCAGCACCATTTGTTGAAGAGGCTATCTTTTCTCCAATGTATGTTTTTGGCACCTTTGTCTAGTATGAGATAGCTGTATTTCTGTGAATTACTCTGTGTCTTCTATTCTGTACCATTGGTCTACATGTCTATTTTGGTGCCAGTACCATGCCGTTTTTGTTACTCTCTCTCTGTAGTAAAGTTTAAGGTCTGGTATTGTGATGCCTCCTGCCTCACTCTTCTTGCTAAGGATTGCTTTGGCTATTCTGGGTCTCTTATTTTTCCAAATGAATTTCATGATTGCCTTTTCTATTTCTATAAGAAAGGACTCTGGTATTTTAATTGGGATTGCATTGAATCTGTATAGTGCTTTGGGTAGTATGGCCATTTCAATAATATTGATTCTGCCTATCCAAGAGCATGGGAGGTCTTTCCATCTTCTAAGATCGTCTTCACTTTCTTTCTTTAGTGTCTTATAATTTTTGTTGTAGAGGTCTTTCACCACTCTTGTTAGATTGATTCCCAAGTATTTTATTTTTTGGAGGCTATTGTGAATGGAGTACTTTTCCTAATTTCTCTTTCAGAGGACTCGTTGCTAATGTATAGAAATGCATTTGATTTATGGATATTGATTTTATATCCTGCAACTTTGCTGAATTCATTTATCAGTTCTAGAAGTTTTCTGGTGGAATTTTTTTTTCATGTTTAATTTATTTATTTGTTCTATTTAGGCTTACATGATAACAGAGTGCAATTTGATTCATTGTACATAGAGGATAACATATCAATTTCCTAGTTGTAAGTTGTATAGAATCACAACATATATGCAGTCATACATAAAGTTAGGGCTATGATGACCATCATATTCCACCACCTTTAGTTTCCCCACGGCCCCTCCCCTGTTATATCCCTGTGAACAGAGTTCTACTGTTGTTCCCATGTCCTTCCCCACATTATGGATCAGCATCCACTTATCAATGAGTACATTCGGCATTTGGTTTTCTGAGATTGGCTTCTTCACTTAGCATGATATTCTCCAATTCCATCCATTTACCTGCAAATGCCATTTTATTCTCTCTTATTGTGGAGTAATATTCCATTGTGTATATATACCAGTTTCTTTATACAGTCATCTATCGAAGGGCATCTAGGTTTGTTCCACAGTTTAGCTATTGTGAATTGAGCTGCTATAAACATTGAAGTGGCTGCAGCACTGTAGTTTGCCGTTTTTAAGTTTTCTGGGTATAGACTGAGGAGTGGGATAGCAGGCTCAAATGGTGGTTCCATTCCAAGTTTTCTAAGGAATCTCCATACTGCTTTCCAGATTGTTTGTACCAATTTGCAGGTCCACCAGCAATGTATGAGTGTGCCTTCTTCCCCACAACCTCACCAACATTTATTGTTGTTTGTATTCTTGATAATTGCCATTCTGACTGGTGTGAGATGAAATCTTAGGGTAGTTTTGATTTGCATTTCTCTAATTGCTAGAGATGTTGAACATTTTTTCATATGTCTGTTGATGGACTGTATATCTTCTTCTGTGAAGCTTGTGTTCAGCTCTTTGGCCCATTTATTGATTGGGTTGTTAGTTTTTTTGGTGTTAAGCTTTTTGAGTTCTTTATATATCCTGGAGATGAGTGCTCTATTGGATGTGGGTGTGGCAAAAATTTGTTCCCAGAATGCTGGCTCTCTGTTCATTTCATTGATTATTTCTTTTGCTGACAAGAAGCTTTTTAGTTTGATTCCATCCCATGTGTTGATTCTTGATTTTACTTCTTGTGCTATAGGAGTCTTGTTAAGGAAGTATGGTCCTAATCCAACATGATGAAGATTTGTCTGGTGGAATTTTTTGGATCCTTTAAGTATACAATCATGTCGTCTGCGAATAATGATAGTTTGAGTTCTTCTTTTCTGATTCATATCCCTTTAATTTCTTTCATCTGTCTAATTGCTCTGGCTAGAGTTTCAAGGACTATATTGAATAAGAGTGGTGAGAGAGGGCATCCCTGTCTTGTTCCAGTTTTTAGACGGAATGCTTCCAATTTTTCTCCATTTAGGATGATGTTGGCCTTAGGCTTAGCATAGATTGCTTTAACAATGTTGAGGTATGTTCCTACTATCCCTAGTTTTTTTAGTGTTTTGAACATGAAAGGGTGCTGTATTTTGTCAAATGCTTTCTCTGCATCAATTGATTTATTCATGTGATTCTTATCTTTAAGTCTATTGATGTGATGGATTACGTGTATTGATTTCCATATGTTGAACCAACCTTGCATCCCTGGGATGAACCCCACTTAATCATGGTGCACTAGTTTTTTAATATGCTTTTGTATGCGATTTGCCAAAAGCTTATTGAGAATTTTTGCATCTATATTCATCAGGGATATTAGTCTGAAATTTTCCTTTTTTGATGTGTCTCTGTCTGGTTTTGGAATCAAGGTGATACTAGCCTCATAGAATGAGTTTGGAAGGGTTCCTTCTCTTTCTATTTCGTGGAATAATTTGAGGAGTATTGGAGTTAGTTCTTCTTTGTAGGTCTTATAGAACTCGGCTGAGAATCCATCTGGTCCAGGGCTTTTCTTGGTTAGAAGGCTCTTGATGGCATCTTCTATTTCCTTACTTGTAATTGATCTGTTTAAGTCATGAATGTCCTCCTGGTTCAGTTTAGTAGGTCATATATCTCTAGGAATTTGTCGGTGTCTTCAGGGTTTTCTATTTTAAGCATTTTTTTCTGCATATACTCTCAATATTAAAATTAGGCACATTATGTTTTACCTATTATTATTAAAATTGTTTTGCCATACAAAATAGGATAATCCATTTCTTGTTTTATTTTATCCAAATGGAAGAGGATTAAGAAATAGCCAGACCTTATTTCTCCTTAGTAAATATTAATGAGCCAACACCGAATATTATAAGTGAAAGCATTTTCTTCAAAAAGTCAGGTTTTTAATCACAAAATCTTTTGTAACTTCTTTGCTCAAATAAACTTTATGCTCCAATAATAATAGCCCTTCACATTTATTAAGCTTATAATGTTTGTCAGAAATGATTCTAAGCACTTTTTTTATCATCCCATTTTATTTCAACAAAGTTGTGTTGGTGGTAAGAAGCTGTTTCAATAAAAGAAACTAAAGCTTAAAAAGGTTAAGAAATTTGCCCAAGGCAGCACAACTAGTAAGTAACAAGGCTTAATTTGAAGCCAGGTCATTTTATTCCAAAGTTCTGACAACTTTCTATAAAAATGGTTCACAGTTAAAACTTGCTGTGCACATTTCTTCAAGACGTTAATGGGATGTATTCATTTATGATTTAAATACAATAATATATTTTGGAGGAAAGTTTTCCCATTTTGATGTCTTAATGAAAAATGTGAATTAGGACCATTCCAAAGAGTTCTGAAAACTACAGGTCCATGCCATCGTGCCCAACTTGAAGACTAACTTTTAAATTGTGGTTTGAGCAAACTCAACAAATTAATATTGCCTTGTTCATTGAAAATATACTCAGAATTTTCATAATGTATATCACCACAAGATAAAACACTGCTCCAAAAGTGAATAGCTGTCAATATCTAAAGTGACTACATCTCTGAAGCTATGACTTGACTAAGAGGAAGAGAAGTGATAACAAGGGAAGAACAGTTAAGAACATAGTTTTAAATTGAAGATTGGTTTGTGATTGTAAACTGACTGCCTTTGCTAAGAGAACGTATAATTTAGAAGGGACAAATTAATGGATGCAATTATGAATGACGAATAAAAAAAAATTACATCAAGAAGGTTTTAAACTGGTACCGAGATTAAAAACTAACCAAAAGTGTCAAATGCCTATTGATTCATTCTTATAGTTACAATGTATCAGTGCATCATGGTATTGCTTTAAAGTAAAGGGAATCTGCATTCAATCCCTGCTATACCATTTAATAAGTAGGTGGATGTGAATTCTAAACACCTTTGAACTTCAGAACTCATGTATAATGTGATTTTTTAATGGAGTTTAGATTATGAATGTATGTGCCATGCCTGGAAATGTCTTCAGTAAATGGAATACTTATAATACTTAAAATGTCATCTTTGAGTTAAATTTTTATCAATGAAAGTCATATTAAAAAAATGGATACAGAAATTTATGAAAGTGCTGAGATCTTACATCTGAGGAACTAGTGCCATTTTCTATCTCCTCCAATGGTCTAGGAGTCTCTTCCAGTGCAGATCTTGTACGGTAATTGTGTTGATTTGCCTGTTGCTTTTTTGATTCTCCAAGATCCACGAGATGCTCATGAGCATGATTCTGAAAAAAATTAAATAAAATTTATTCACAGTATGTTTAAAGAATAGACAACATAAAAGTTTATTTTTTTATCATTAAAGAACTCATTCATATTTATCAACTCAAATATTTCAACATTACATCAAGTTAAATCACAAGATAATAATATGCTGAAATTTATTTGCTAATTAACAAGTTTAAAATATCTTTTTTTCCAATTAAGTGATACTAATGTGAAGATTCATGATGTAAGACTAAGATAAACAATGAACTCTACAGAACTGATGTAAGAAAAAACAATGGGCTGTGGGGCATAGGCCAATTGGAAACCAAAAGCAGTGGTTTAAAAAAAAAAAATCCTATGTTTCTTTTACTGGAGATAAATCTGAGAGGTCTGTAATAGATGAGAACACAACCAATAATCAAACACCTGACAAAATTCACATAGTGAAAAAGATAAACTCAACAAACAAGAATATGCACCTGAAAAATAAGTAATAAAGCAACATCAAAAGCAAATAAGTAACATATGCATGATATAAGTAGTCTTGTAGAAAAACTATACAATCATGAAAAAAATCAACTAGTCTTGAAATTAAAACAAAACAAAAAAAACACATAAAATTTAGAGAATAAAGACAGCAGCCTAACCACATAAACTGATGTATCTCCTAGGGAGCTGGAAGATGAAACAGAGGATAACCATTACTCAAAGCTTCAAACAAAAACAATTTATAAAAAAGCTTTTAGAGCGGAATACAAGAAATATATCTAGACATATGATAGTGAAACTTGAGAATATAAACATAAAAACACTAAAGATTTTCTTTAAACAAAAGACTTATTACACAAGAAGGAACAGTACCTTTAAATTGCTGACAGAAAATAACTGTGAAGCTATAATTATATTCTTACAACTGAGAGTGAAAGAAATATTCATATACAAGGATATAAGATTTACTCCATATAGATCCTCTCTAAAAGAACTATTAAATGGTTTCATAACTGTAGAAATTTCGGAAAATACATAAAGGTATAAAAAGGAAATAATAGGGGCTGAGGTTGTGGCTCAGTGGTAGAGCACTCATCTAGCATGTGTGAGGCACTGGGTTCGACTCAACACCACATATGAATTAATAATTAATTAGTTAATTAAAGGTCCATTGACAAAAATATTTTTAAAAAAAAATATTAAAAAAAAAATTTTTAACAAAAGGAAATAATGTTCAATGACAATGTTACAAATTTTGACTAATCCACTGTTAAGAATTTAATATATCTTGTTTCTGTCATGTAAAAAACATTTCGACTTACTCAAATTATAAAATTCAAACTCAAAATGGAGTCACTCTGGCTAAGGCCTGCATGTATCTGCTAACCTGCTCTTTGTGCTTCTGTGATTAATGCTTTGCGCTATGCTTGCCTCTCACGGATGGGGGGGCAAAACCACAGGCTGCCAGACCCCCTGGCCAGTTACCTGAAGTTCCAGGAACTGAAAGGGGACATAGGAGGCACTGTCACGGTTGAACTGTAAATAACTATAGACTGAATATCGGCCAAATCCTGTTGTTCTGAGTCATGTAGCTAGCCCACCCTATAATAACCTCTGAAACCCTCACCTCGGGGTCACTCTCTGAAGGAAAGGAGAGCTGACCCCAATCGATTGGCCTATTTCCTCAATAAACTTTGCTGCTTCTGCAGAGTTGTCTGGACTGCACTTCTTGGGGAGAGGTGCGAGTTGGATGCAACAAAATCTGTCATTAAAAATTACCATTTGCTGCATTTTTAAAGCTTTATCCATAACACCCACTTTTGTATGATAAATTCCAAATCAAAGAACATAAACATTTTAAATGTGTTGACAAATGATGCAGTGAAAGAGAAAGCCAACCATCAACCAATATTTATTCTCCCCTTTTTCCACAAAAATACTCAAATTATTTTATTGAGTTATCATGTGACTACATTTTTGGCCAATGGGGAATCCAGTACAATGTTATTGAGCAACATATAAAAAAATCTTCCTCAGGAGAACATTTGTGCCCTTTGCACCTTCCTCTTTTGATCATCCATCCTGTGACCTTAAATGAGGATGCTGGTATCTTGAGGCATGTGTCAAATCCAAGAGTATCCAAAAAATGAAAAAATTCCAGTCCTCAACAATCAGTGTGCCATAACAGGCCTAGACTATTTACTTAAGAAACTGATATTTTTCCAACTTATTTAAGCCACTGTGAACTAGGTCAGAAAATCAGTTAACTTCTCTCTTTAGGTGGTAACTTGGGCCTCAAGTTTCATATAATTTTCCTTAACTTTAGACTAAAAGGCTTTCAAGCTAAGATAAGGGGGAGCTGGGTGGGGCAATGTATTTTTATGATTTGTTGACAATAAAGTATGCACATCCCTTTCTGATTAGGGCATGACCAAATGAAACTGGATCCAAATATTTTGCCACAGTAGGATGACAGAGAAACTGGCAAAAAAGAGAGGGACAATCCACCCCTCTTAATGAAAAAACTAAGAACTTTTATAGCAGTATTAGCAGATGTGATTATTTACAATAACAAATAAGTGAAAACAAAAAGATTTAACAAAGAAAAAAACAAAACATTATTCTAGGGTATGCAACCAATGACTGAACTAAAGACCTCATGTTTAGGCAGATTATAACTTATTAGATTTAATGAGTATATATACAAATTGAAATGTCATGCTAAAAGGCAGCAAATGTAGAATTACAAAAATTTAAATGGTAAACAACAGATAATACAAAGAGATAATCAGGAATTAACTACAGTAATTTTATTTCATTAATTATCCTATTTAAGTTATTAACATTTTTATTTGAAAAGGGGTCTAAAAATGGTCATCACCAGTGTTAACTCCACATCATACACAACCACAAGAATGGGATAAAAATGGGAATGGGCTGCACTCCACATAGGTATAACATATCAAAACACACCTTACTGTCTCGTATATCCAAAAACAAATTAAAAAAAAAAAAGGTCATCGTTCTTACACAAATAATTAAACATGCAAGCAATATTTACCTTTGAGACACTAAGTATTTTATTCTCTTTTGCAACAGTTAAGTGTTTCCTTTTCTCTTCTGACCTGTAAGTCTTTATTTCTTCTTCTCCCTTTGCAGTTCGCCATTCTTCCTGCCGACTGAGAGAAAATATATAAAAGCTATAGATATGAATTTCACAACTAGTTTTCACCCAAAAGGCATGTTAGTTTTTAGGGAAATGCTACTCATGATGTTTTCTTTCTGAATGGAAGCATGTGATAAAGATTTCTGAGTTTAATTCTTAAGTCTTAGACTCAGGACATCTAGCATTAAATGACTGGAATATTGGAAATATATGATGTTGACTACAAGAAATTACTTTTTCTTTCTTTTTTTTTTTTGGGTACTGGGGATTGAACTCAAGGGTACTCAACCACTGAGCCACATCCCCAGCTCTATTTTGTGTTTTACATAGAGACAGGGTCTCAGTTGCTTAGTGCCTCGCCGTTGCTGAGGCTGGCTTTGAACTCACGATCCTCCTGTCTCAGCCTCCCAAAATGCTAGGATTACAGGAGTGTGCCACTGTACCTAGCTAAGAAATTACTGTTTCTGCTATGGTCTTTGGGAAATTAAGTATTAGATTCTGGGACCACAGTTATTCTTAGGGTAATTATTTTAAGGATTAGAAATTAGATTTTTTAAAATTGAGTACAGGATCTATACTTTGATAATATTGTACACCACATAGTTAGCTGGAATCTTTTAAAAAAATGAAGCACAACAGAGTCTTAATATTGAACTAATGTGACTCTTTAATCTCTGAAAGAAATTATTTTCCTTCCAGTGAGGCACAAATTAGGCATGAACTACTCAAACTCTATCCAGGCATCAAGATGAAACTGGACAGAAAAAATTAAGGGATATTAATTCTAAACTTTTATTTCATGAAACCTAAACTCACAGGGACAAAAGAATGTTAACCAGTATTCTGGTACTGATATAACACACTAATTTTATTCAGATTTCCCACTTTCTTTTCTTTGTGTTTGTTCTATAAAAATTTATCATAAGTGTACATTTGAAAATCCATCACACCAGTTAATGTATAGAACATTTCCATCAGCAAAGATTATTTGTGTTCTTTTGTTATGAAACCCACCTCAGTCCTGCCTTCCCCCAATCTTAGCAACCACAAATCTATTCATCTCTCTTTCATAATTTAAGAAAATGCTCCATGAATGGAACCATAAGTATACAACCTTTAAGATTGTTTTATGTATCAACAGGTTCTTCCTTTTTATAGCAAAGTCGTATTTCATGGTGTGGATAGTACCATAGTTGATTAAACCATGTATATTCACTGAAGTACATCTCAAGTTTTTCCTGGCTTTGGGCTATTACAAAGAAAGCTATTTTATACTTGTATATAGGTTATTGTGTGAATATGAATTTTTATTTCTTTGAGATAAAGTACTAAGAAAGCAACAGGTAGGTCACAGGGCATATTTAGGTTTTTAAGAAAGTGCTGACCCGTTTTCCAGAGTGGCTCTACCATTTTATTCTCACCCAAAATTCATGAGTAATCCAGTGTTCTCTACATCTTCCCCAGCATTTGGTGGTGAAACTTATTTATAATTTTAGGCAGATAGGTATGTAGTAAAATTTCACTGTGGTTTTAACTTGCATTTCCCTAGCAGCTAATGATTTCTTCGGGTGCTTATTTGCTATTCTTGTAAGTAAAAGTCTGTTCATGTCTTTTGCCCATTTCTGATTGGATTGTTTTATTTATTATTGATCTTGAAGTTTTTTTTTTTTTTTTTTTTTTGGTACCGGGGATTGAACTCAGGGGCACTCGACCACTGAGCCACATCCCCAGCCCTATTTTGTGTTTTATGTAGAGACAGGGTCTCACTGAGTTGCTTAGCACCTCGCCATTGCTGAGGCTGGCTTTGAACTCGCGATTCTCCTGTCTCAGCCTCCCTGAGTGCTGGGATTACAGGC
>PVHX01000352.1:238823-257571 GCA_004024805.1 Geosciurus inauris | reverse complement strand
ATCTTGAAGTTATTTATGATGTTAAAGATATTAGCCCTTTTTTAGAATATGGAATTGGATTTAATTTTATTTACTGTACTAGTCTGGCTTATTTCAGAGCCTTTTAGAAGCAAACTTTAAACTAGTCATCAGTGGGGAATCAAGATCTCTAAAGGAAGAGTAGTAAGTAATGGGAACAAAGCTCTAGAAAGGCCAA
Source organism: Geosciurus inauris (assembly GCA_004024805.1). Taxonomy (NCBI): domain Eukaryota; kingdom Metazoa; phylum Chordata; class Mammalia; order Rodentia; family Sciuridae; genus Geosciurus; species Geosciurus inauris. The sequence continues at coordinate 257,375 of PVHX01000352.1, read as the reverse complement.
AGAATAACCTTTCAAGAGAAAGCCATAGCCTTGCTTGACCTTAGTTTCCTTTCATGTGCAGAACCTCAGCCAAATAGCAATCATACTTCTTTCCTCATTCCTCTCTAGGGGAAGCATTAACTAATTAACTGGTATGTTCTAGAAGGAAAATCCAGCTTAGGATGGCCCAACCCTGTGCAACTAATTGCAATGTATACATTCTGCTTTGTACTTTTAAGAGGCAAACCACTCCAGTAGTTTGGGAGGCTGAGGCAAGAGGATCACAAGTTCAAAGCCAGCCTCAGGAACTTAGTGAGACCCTGTCTCAAAATAAAAAAGGGCTACAGATGTAGCTCAGTGGTTAAGTGCTCCTGGGTTCAATTCCTGGTAAAAAACAAAACAAAACCAACAGATAAACCAGGTGTCTCATACAAAGACAAATACGGTGACCACTGGCAACTTATGTTGAGGTTCAGTATTAAGTATTGCAAATAAAAGCCACATCCTTCAAAACTGTACCAGTAACAAAAAGTAACATTCTGATTTCCTATGTGTCTTATTCATCTCTATAACTTTTCAGTTAGTTCAGAATTGGTATTGAAAAGATGGGTGTTATTTATTGGACCTCCCTTCAATATTAGAATTAAAAAACTGGGCAAGAAGCCAACTAAAAATGTATGAGTTAGTTAACTTTTTATTAAGGACATCTTTATCATAAGATAAAGTTGCTGCTCAAATTTATCTTAGGTAGATATTTAATCCTAAATGCCAAAACAAATTCTAAGTACCATCCAATCAAAAAGCATAGCCTATGATTAAATCTAAAAGTGTTAATTATATAATTATTATTATATTTTGATTTTAAGAACTAGAAAATCTTAAATTCAAATATTCCTTTTGATTATTATACTTTTGATTTTAGTATAGAAGTCAGTGTTAACTTAGGTTCATAAGGACCTCATTCATAAATATTTCATGACTAAAGAATCAAAAAGAACTGAATATAAAGTTCCCCATAAAACACAGTATGAGAACAAGATTATGCCAAATCAGTTTTAATTCATAGATGCATAATTTCCAATATAAAAATCATTTTAATATATAAGATATTTATATATTTTCCAATGTTTTCTTTATGCCTCTAAATAATATGGTATATACAATTAGTAAAATTCATTATATACCTTAAATATACAACAAACTATATGAAATGTGTGTAAGATATAAACAAGACAAACAGATTTATATATCAATCTTGAGCTACTCAATAAAATTTCCTATTTGGTAAATTCAAATTAATGGTTTTTCCTTCCATTCATCTTAGCACATTCCATCTCATACCATTTACATTTCTTACTCCTGAAAGTGATATATTTACAAAATTTTCTACAGTCACGAATAGTTTAAAATACTAGATTTTCAGATAAGTTTAAAAGAAATTACAAGGCTAAAAAGACACTTTAGAGACTGTAATTCAAAATGAAAGCCAGCAACTATGGTATATACAAATAAATAATTCTCTTACCTGGCTACACCAGCTGACAGCTCAGGTACTACCACCCTTCGACTCCATGCTACAAGATCCCGCTCTGTGGCTATTTCACTCCTTGGTGCATTGCTGTGCATTTGTCGTACACCTTCAATTTGTCCACTACGTCTTAGTCCTACATTTGGTGGTGAATGAACCTCTGAGGTAGAACTTACAGAGCCTAAGTAAAAAAAATTAATATGGTAAGTTCTGTTTAGACCTACTTCTCAATTAGTTTATAATGGGGGAAAACTCAGAATTCTTCTATTGTCCATATGAAACAATATTAAAGCCAATAATTAAATTATCAAATCAGGAACTAAATCACAGACAAAAGGTTAATGAAAACAAAACATGGTTATTCAATTGATAATTCAATGAATCTTAAGTATGGACTGTTAAGCCCCAAGCATTTTAAGTAAAAACCATTACTTCATAAGAAGCAAAATCAAACTGAAGGACATTTATGGTTCAGTAATTTGTTTGGGCTTTTTCAAGCTTTATAATATGCAACAATAAGGGTGATGAGCTATTAAAAATGTGGCTGTAATTATGTTCCAGAAATCACTGAATAAACTGATTTTAAAGTATTTTTCTGGGCTAGAAGTATAGGATTTGCCCAGCATGTGCAAGGCTAAGGGTTCAGTCTAAAATACTGCAAAAAAAACCACCACCAACAACAAAAAAAACTCATTTCTAATGTTTTATTACATAAAAATTTGAAAAAATACACATATTTTTAAAAAGTCATTATCTATAACTTGAAGCTTCATATTATCAACATTTTTCGGGTCATTAAACAATGTACAAAAACATAATTTTTTGACAGCCCAATATTTCAATTTATGGATTTATCATAATTTGTTTAATTATTTCTCTGTTAAAAGACTTAGATTAAGCCTGGCGCAGTGGCGCAAGCCTGTAATCCCAGCACTTAGGGAGTCTGAGACAGGAGAATCCCGAGTTCAAAGCCAGCTTCAGCAACAGTGAGGTGCTAAGCAACTCAGTGAGAACCTATCTCTACATAAAACACAAAAATAGGGCTGGGGATCTGGCTCAGTGGCCAAGTGTCCCTGCATTCAATCTCCAGTACCAAAATTTTTTTAAAAAGACAGATTATTTCAGAATTTAAAATATTTCACTTAAAATAGAACTTTTGATTACCTCTACTCAAGCGGCTGGTATTACCAATACCTGCTTCACTAGAACGTCGGAGGTCTTGTTCTTGTTGTAGTCTCTGAATCATGCTGTCCAGTGGACTGATTTCCTGGTTTGCTTGCTGACTTAAAACTTGATTCAATCCTATGCAATAAGCACAAAGACATTTCAGAAACTGTTCAAACCATTTTACTCATAAGCCTTAGAGTCCATAATTAAATGTAAATTTTGTTTGGGTAAAAGACCTAAAATAAACAACCATAAATGATAAGAGTAAAGCAAAGAAGGACAAAAAACAAAAACAAAACAAAACAAACAAAAAAACGAAAGAGAAAGCATAACACACTCTCACATTAAGCCATTCAAGGTAATGATGGGAGTATAACTGCTTTTACTATGTGTTTACCATGATCCAGGCACTCATAATTGTCAAGGTAATGTAGTTAGAAATATATTATTAATTCTACTTTAAAGATAACAAAACCCAAAATAACTGTTCAAAGTCAAATCAAGAAAGTAGAAAAAAATTTCCATTTAGAGCACAGTTTCTTTAAAAAAAAAAAAAAGCAAAAACAAAAAACAAATCTCATTACCTATGTTCTCAAAAGAACTTTAGTGCTTCATTTATGCAACAAATTTTTGATTATCTACTATGTTCTACGAACTATGGTAAATACTGGGGATACAGTGGTGAATAAGAGATACCAAGATCCCTGCCATGCAGGAGCTAACATTCAGATGGGGAAAGTAAATAATATACCTATAGACAGATGCAGATTGCAAAAGATGTTAAAATAAAGAGGGCAATAAGATTCTTGAGAAAGTGAGGAGAGACAGATGGGTAATATCTGTGTTGGGCTGGAAGTTAATGAAGTTGTTTTTAAGAAGTCAGCATTTTAACTGAATCTTGAATTAGCCATATGAAAAGCTAGAAAAAGTTCACTCCAGATAGTAGGAAGAAGTCCAAAGACTCTGGGACCCAAAAGAACTCTCTGTGTATTTTGATCCCTCCTACTTTTCATTAATAATCACGGAGAACCACTTGACTCTTCTATCTTCCTAATAGGAAATACTGTTTGACCACAGAATTTCCACTGTAAGGATAAACATAAAAATCTAACCCATTGTTCAAGCACCAACTAAAAATGCAACCTCCATATTTACTCTGTAAAATCTTCCCAAACTGCCTCTGATCGAATTAGCTGCAAATCTCTTTCAATTCCATACCAATCTATATATACCTTAGTACTCAGCCCATGGACTGTCTTTTTTAAGAAACTTAGTATTTTCTAAAGATAACACAATATTAGAAATAAAAAAAAATTGATACTGAATAAAATATAAGAATATAAAACATATGAAAAATACTGCCATGGGAGAAAGGATCAATTAATATTAGGTGTGCAGGCATGTAAGATTTAATCACATCAGAATTCTAGATTGGGCTTAAACTGGGAAGACACAAGACTATTTTAAATGTAGTGGTAAGAAATGTACAAGGAAAGAAAAACTACATGTACTGACATGTGCTATTTCATTTTATAAGAGAAAACTATAATTCAATAAAGTAAGATAATTCATCGCATATCACATGGATAGAAAATTGTAAAAACACAGAGGCAAAGTTGAAATGGTAAAACATGTCACATTTGAACATTGATGAGTAATTAGGTATAGATCAAGTTTACAACTGAGGAAACATAAAAAGTGTGTCGCCCAGTGTCAATGCAACAAAACTGCATTCAAATTTATTACAATAGCCAATATTTACTTTTACCTAACTCTATTTTAGTAAAAAATTATTATTGATCTAGATTTGCAAATATAGTTCATAAAGATGCTACAGATTTTCCGAAGAAAAATTTTATTTTGTTTTATTCTTATACTTAAGAAATCCAAAATAATGCCAAAAAGTTTTTTGCTCTGAATTCTTTGAATCAGAACACTGAAAAATTTTGTGACTCAGTATGAAGCCATAATTATCGCTAAAGGTTCTTCTGTGATCCACTACTAAAAACTGGTTTCTTTTTCATTTTTGAGCTCATGTCTGCTTTATACTCTAAGAACAGCTTGGTGTAAAAGAAAGAACAATGAACCAAGAAGCAGAGGTAAGGTTAGAGTCTCTGTGATTCCATGACACAATATTTTATTTTGTCAAGTTTTAGGATCAAAATATTATAGATTAAAGGATTAAATATTACCTATGAAAGTTTTTTATATATTATTAAATGGAGAAAAAAGCAATGATAATTAAAGAGCACTGATATTGAATTCATGCATTATCTATGTGCTGAGACACAGAAGTTTCACATACTTAAGATATTCAAGTCTACACTCCTCTGTACAAGGGGTACCAAGGGCAATACTTCTGTGTTTCCTTACCCTCCATTCTAAGTGGGCAAGCATGTGTCATTCAAAGAGCAGCTCTTTCTATGCATTATGTTGATCTTCAATGGAATTTCATAACCAATCCTTTACAAAAAAAATAAAGCCGGGTGCGGTGGCACACGCCTGTAATCCCAGCACTTAGGGAGGCTGAGACAGGAGAATCGCGAGTTCAAAGCCAGCCTCAGCAACGGCGAGGTGCTAAGCAACTCAGTGAGAACTTGTCTCTACATAAAACACAAAATAGGGCTGGGGATGTGGCTCAGTGGTTGAGTGCCCAAGTTCAATCTCCAGTACCAAAAAAATAAATAAAATAAAATAAAATGGGTTTGCTACATTGAAATGGGATTGATTATACTGTACTTACAGAATGTAAATTCATTATTTACTCATCACAAAATGTACTTGGAGGTTTTGTCCATTATGCTAGTCTAAAACACAAAATCATTTCACAAATTTTTCTAGTTTAAAATAGAACAATGCATAATGATATAACTGGCTTAATCTTCTTTATAGAGTTCCTCCATTATTTTCACTTAATAAATCAGTGCTATACTTATCAAATAGGGAGGAGGAGTCTGTAGACTTTGTCTCCATTATTTTAACTCCCATTCAATTCTTCAACTAATTTGACTTTTACCATCTATTACTTCACTGAAACAGCTCAACACTCTTCAACCCTATGTGACTTCTTATAATCCTTTAAAAGTTGATTGCTTCTTAAAATACTCATCAATGTGAATAGGCGATCTAGTTATAGCTTCTCTTGCATTCTATTATTCCCTTCATAATATTAATCACAATTTTTCTACTATGGTATTTGTTTATAATTAAGCTTACTCATCTATCTAACCCATTCCACGACAGCATGGATCATATTTGTTTAATTTCCTACTGAACATCCATGGCTTAACAGATCAGGAACAGAGGAGATTCTCAATAAATGCTGCTTAATGAATTAAATAACTGAATTGATTCATCACACAGCAAATATAGGGACAAGCCTATTAGTCCTCAGAGAATATAAATGTATATAAACCAAAATTATTACCTTAAATCTCCATTTTAATTATCTAAGCATTATTCAAAGAACTTTAAAAAAAAAGTGGAAGACACTACCTTTACTTCTCATTTCCTCAAAACAAATGAAAACAAAGTTTTACTCCATTATAAATTTTTAATATCTCAGTGGGAAAAACAAAATTTGGCTATCTCTAAAAATAAGCACTTACCTGAGGAAGTTACTCCCATTTGTGGAATGAGCTGCTCCTCTCTGCAGTTTTCACGACCAGGAACTAATCTCTGATATCTTGATGGATGAGGGTTACCATCAACATCAACCAAAAAGGGGGGAGGCATGAGATGAGGTGCCTGCTGAGTCTGCTCATCTAATACAAAATTGTTGGCATCACGGATAAGAGGCCGATAATCACTATGAAAGAACATCTGATCTGCTATCTGTAAAAAGAAAGGTTCATAAAAGACTGGAAAAATTAAAATTTAGTATTACAAAGATCTACAAAATTTCTAGTGAAAAACATTTTAATACAAATTACCGCATTAAGCAACAATTTAAAGACATTTTCTGGGCTGGAGGTGTAGCTCAGAGGTAGAGTGCTTGCTAAGCATCCATACATGAGGCCTTGGCCCAATTTTTAAAAATTTCTTTTCTTGAATTAATTGTAAGCAAATCTTTGTATTTTTCACATTATATTTTATGATCAAGAAAGCTGTTGGGGCTGGGGTTATGGCTCAGTGGTAGCGTGCTCATCTAGCACGCATGAGGCACTGGATTCGATCCTTAGCACCACATAAAGAAATAAAGATATTCTGTCCACCTACAACTAATAAATAAATAAATAAATAAAAGCTGTTGCTTTCTCTGGAATAAGGAAGAGATTGTATATATTAAAGAGCTACCTTTAAAAATAAGTTATTCAATTTTAAATGTAATAGTAAACCCAAATCTAGGCATAAACCATATAATTTTAATTTCACAGAGTTACCTTATCTTAATTCCTTAGGCATATTGTAAGCATGGTTTATTTACTAATTTAGGGTACTAGGGATTGAACCCATGGTGCTATATAGGCTAAGCACATATTCTTATCACTGAGTTACACCTTCAGCCCCATGGTTTCTGTAATATTAATTTAAAAACCAACATGACAAGATGTTCTAAGAGTTACTAAGCATCTTCTCTAGAATTTTTGTGGTAATATAAAATTAATATGCACTCAGCCCTGATACATCTGATGTCAAAATTTTATTGGTTAATTTGTAATGTCAAATTAAATTAATGAACTACTAAAATTTTGCTATTCTCTAACCTTTTATACAGCTCCACCACAAATAAGTAATTTAATTATTTTACCCACTAACTCTAAAGACAAAATCTTTAGTAAAAACAAAACAAAACAAAAAAAGGAAACATTAGTTACTACAAGTGGGTCATAAATTTTAAAGAATCATATGAAAGCTAAAGATTCATATCCTAGGTAAACGTATATAATCTATATAAATAAAACATAAAATTTCAAAGAGCCCCTCTATGGACAGTATCTTTCATCTCCAGTTAAGATATCCCAAGTTAAGAACTCAAATCTAGTTTGTTCTAACACTCACTACCTAATTACAGAACAGTGATATTTTAACATCTTCATCTTCCTTTCTAAAATATAAATAACCAGACTAGTTAAAATACGGTTATTTCAGCTATATATTGACTTAAAAAATGTTGATTCTCACCTACTTTAAAACAATATAAATCCTAATCACCCATGGATAAAAAATGAATAAGGAAATGATGTATATTTATTATACTCTACCTTGTCATATTTGCTACTGGACCCAAAGCCAAAAATTAAAAGATGTCCATGAGAGTCTGTGCATGCAAAATGCTGACCATCAGGAGAGCATTTGCAGTCAAATACTGCACCATGTCCTTGGCCTTCAATCTGAAATATATTTAACCAATAATCAGAAAATTCCCACTAAAATATTACTAGAATTTTATAATGAAAGTAAACATCCTAATGAAGTATAAATGTATAAGTATACACCCTAATGAAGTGAAGATTAAGTGTAACAAGCACAAGCACAGTACAATAATAAAATTGGTGAATATTCATGAAAAGTGCCAGATTAACATCCTTGAAAAACAAAGAACCCTATTTATCCACAGACCATACACAATTCAGGAAATAAAAGAACGCCAATCTCCCCCACCCATCGAAGTCTGCTTCACGTTTTTAACCCAGACTTAAATGTTAATAAGCCATACATTTCATCTATTTCCATCCATTCATGCCCTTTCTGCAAAAGGCTGACAAAATGTAGCAACTGTAGTGATTTTTTGATAACTCTTGGAATTAGTAGTCAGAGATCACTGCTTATAAGACACTAAAATTCATTTTTTTTGGTAATAAGTTCCCTGGTGGTCTGACTCATCTTTTAAATGGTGAATTTCAAAGGTTAAAGAAAAGGTTTTTTTTACCTGATAATTGTTTTCTGTTTTCCAGTTCCATTAATCCAGAACGAATGGGTTTCTCCCTGCAACCTGTCAATCAAACAGAGGTGGCCAATCACCACTCTGAATTTTTTGCTCTCAGTGCTTCTTCAGACTATGTTCCAGTTGAAAACTTCTTTAGCAGTGTTCTGAAAGAGGTAAAAATTCTACCCTATCTAAAGCACATCTAGGGACTGAATTTCAGAAACAACTGAAATAGGGAGTTGACTCCCTAACAACTACTAAGGATGATTTTCAACAAATGCAATTTGGATTTCTGGATTAGCAGAATCGGAACACACACATACATTATCAGGTAAGAAATACCTCCTTTCTGTTCCGGTATCCACTGATCTAGAACAAATTGAGTATTATTAGTAATATCCCACGAAACACTTAGAAAGAGTCAAATGGTCACTTTTTTGCTTTAATATTTAAAATCTGGCGTAAGGATGGAAGCACAGTTCACCAAATACACAAGTGAGTTAAAATTCAGAAGAAGAATAGTTGTTTCTCAAGGAAAGTTTGTACTTTGGTCAAAAGATGAAACATCACTATGAAAGAAGGGCTCTGCCTAAGAAGTTAATACTGCAAACAGGATTGCCTCAAAAGACAACTAACTTTTCTTTTCACTCACTGAAAAAGAAGAAATGCATACAATGGTTCTTATTAATGTTGTTTTGGATGGTGGTAATGGAAAAGAATGAATAACTTGCCTTAAAATATAATCATATTCAAGAAAGCTAGTAAATTTGTCTAATGTACATAAAAACTTACCATAACAAAAATAGAATGAACCATAAGTGAATAGATTTATTAATTGAATATGAAGAAAACTGGAGAATGATAAGATAACAGAAGAAGGTAACTGATTATAAGTCTACTTTAAAACAATTCAAAAACAAGAAGGAAAAGAACAATTTCTCCTGATTAATGTAAGGGCATTAGTAGCCAAATAGCATTTGCCAAAAAGACAGACTGTAAGTAGAAATGTTAGGATTCAAACTTTCACTTTTCAATGTTTTTCTAGACAGATTTTTAAAGTTACATGAACTGTTATAAATAACTGCCCATACAAAGTTTATTTCTAAATAGAATTTTCCATCAAAAACTCAAAATTATAGAAACTCCCTTAGCTATGTGTTCGTAAAAAATTTCTTAGTCCGCTCAAAATTTCATAAAAACAAGAGAAAAAACAAAACAAAAACAAACCTACTTTATAAATCCACTCTAGTAAATGCTTCCAGAACAACAATACTATTACAAGTCTAGGTTTACAATTTTAAGTATACCACAACAGAAAGGAAGAAATTTGAAAGTAGTCCAGCTCAACAATGTTAAAGGAAATCTAGTAGATTTTCATAAGCATGATATCCTTCCTGTGATATTAAGTTATTTTGCTATATATTTTTCTTGTTGGAGGGAATAGGTGGTCTAATCAACTTTTTATCCATGCTATCAATGCTGTCACATTTATAGTTAGCAGATATCTAGAAGAATACTTTGGGAGAGATGGAATTTATAAAGGTCTAAAAATGCAAAGAAAAAAATAGTAAGCATATTTAAGATCATTGTGAGTCCTATATAACACATTCCATTGTGAATATGGCAGGCTAGAACTAATTTTTTTAGTGTCAGGCATCTGTTTACCTCCACAGTAACTTTTATATGAAGAAAATGAAAGTACATTTCAATCATAAGAAAAAAGGTAAACTAGATTATTTGTATTAATTACTACTCATTAAAGAAGACATTACGAGAAAATATTTTAGTCATGAATGAATTAGAAAAGGTACCTAAAAACATATTAATTGAGAAGTTTATCTTCATTAATGGCTCTGCACATAATGAAAAGCCATACTTACAGAATGCAGACTAGATTTTCCAAATATTGATGATGCAAAGGAGACAAATATTTTATTTTCCCTATGTAACTAAAAATATACTGTTTCATGATGTGTACTATGATTAAAAAGTCATATAATAAAGTCAAATATTCTTCTCTGAAAAGAATTTCATCTTTTTAAACCAGAGTCAAAGTATTTATGAATAAGAATTCTCAAAGGAAAAAATAAAGGCACTATTTGAATACATATGCACAAATAGAGAACAATGAGGCATACCTTCCAAAATCAAAAGAAAAATACCTTCTCTATTCATATGAAAGGAACATGAACCTATCATAAAATTAAATGTACTCCCTAACAAAACGTGCCAACATAAAATTTAATATTGTATATATTTAATATTATATATAGCTTATACTAGTACTTCTTGCATCGTTATAGTAAGATAATTCCAAAAAAACAGAAAATAACAAATTTTCAAAACAAATGAGTTTTAGATAATTACTCTTCAGTAAAATCAAGAATGCTCATTATACATTACTCAGGGCATATAAAAATAAAGACCACATAATAAGAAACTCATCTACATTAAATAATGATTTCCTTACCAGAAAATTATTAGACTAAAGAATCATAGAAATATTAACAAGAAATGAGTAGCATAACCTTTGTTAGAAAGTTGAGATTTATACTAAACTTAAAAAAAATTTCAATACAGAAATTTATGAGCTGAATGTTCTGCTGATGATTAAATTATTATACACAAGAAAGAATGTATAACTTCTCATAATTTATGTGAAGCAGGAAGAGCAATGATTAAAGGAAAAAGAGCAATGAGGTGTAATAGTGGGAAAAATCATCTAATCTGTCTATGGTATAATGGAAAACATTTAAGTGATCATCAGAGTCCTACCCAGTTCTAATATACTACTATCTGATGTTAAGGAAGGCTTATAGAAAGAACTGGACAAATATGGAAATGAAGTATACATGTGAATGCATGCTAAAATGAGAGGGTCTTAATTATTTCAATCATTAGAAATATACAAGTAAACAGATCTGAGCATTGAGAAGTATGTACTTCTGGAGGGCCTCAACATGAAATAGAATATTTAAAAATATGTGCTTAGCAGAATTACACTGTTAAGGAATTATTTCAACTACATTACCATGGTTACTGATCTTTTATGCATTTTTTAAAAACATACCATTAATTAGAAGGAAGAATGTTATCTAGAACACATTCCAAAATTTAAAATAATGCATCTTTTAATATACTCTAATAATTTTTCATATACCAAGAATCAAATGGCTAAGAAGTGGAATTTATACTAAGAATTATCCTTAGAAGTCCTTCTTTATGTATAGAGTACTTTAAGAGTTGAATAAACTTAATATTAAAAATTCTTTATGATGGGGCTGGGAATGTAGCTCAGTGGTAGAGCACTTGCCTCTCATGCATGAGGCCCTGGGTTCGATCCTCAGCACCACATACAAAGCAGTAAAATAAAGACATTGTGTCCATCTACAACTAAAACAAACAAAAAAATTCTTTATGATAACATTATTACATATTAACTAAGAACAGCTATTTAGAACAAGTGGTGTCAAGATAAAGAAATTTTTAAAATGCTATATATGCTTGGTTTGATTAAAAAGATCAGATAAGCTCTAAATTGTCATCAGAAGAAAAATATTACAAAAATAATTCATCTTCAAATTTACCAGCATTTTGTTTATCTACAATTGAATACTGAGGATAAGATAGTGATATTATATTCATCAAGCCTCCTTGAAACTTACTCTCCTTTGGTCTCTCCAGCCCAATATATATAACATGATGTCTTCCCAACCTATTCCCTGTGGTTTTTGATCTCTTCTCCATTATACTAAGTAAGAATGTTTTTCAGTTTAGTTCTAAGCCTTCTAAGCTATCCTATTTTCATGAAGAAGGAAAAACCATTTTACATGGGAACACTTCAACATTTCTTTCTCTCTACTTCTAACCCCTCTAGTCTGCCTCCCATTGCTGGCTGGCCATTTCCACATAGGCAGTTCAACATGATAAACATACACTAGAAATGAACTAAAGTAATCAATTCTTGCTGGGCATACTGGCACATGCCTGTAATCCCAGTGACACAGGAGGCTTAGGCAGGAAGATCATAAGTTCAAAGCCAGCCTCAGCAACTTAGGGAGACCCTGTCTCAAAATAAAAAATAAAAAGGCTGGGGGTGTAGCTCAGTGGCAAAGTGACCTCTGATTCAATCCCCAGTACCCAAACACCCCCAAAATCAGTTCTTCCTCAATGTTTTAATATTTCCATTAAAAATACATTTGTTATCAAAGTCCCCCAGGCACACTATTCTGAATACATTTATTAAATCTTTTCTCCCTGTCACCATCCAGTCCCAAGCCTTCTACCAGACACGAAATGCCAAGTCTTACATAGTTTTAATCCCCTTTCACCAATTTCCCACTACCTACTCAGAAAATTTTTCATCCTTTACTGAGTAAAGTAGTTCTCCCCACACCCACCCTGAATTTCATCTGAGATGCTATGACTAGCAACCAAACTACTGTTTTCTTAGTTTCTGGAATATCCTATAACTTACTAAAATCACCACAATGTTCACTATTCCTTACACTTACAAGATGATTTGACATGATTGAAAACCTACCTTAATTTATGTTTTTCATCTTATCACCTATTACTTCCAAAATGTTTCAAATAACCTTGCTAAATTACTTTTCAAACGTATTTTAACAATTACCTTGATGTTTATAATGGTCCTCCTACTTATAAAATACATTCTATTTGTTACTCAGTGTTTCATACCTTTCAAGACAAAGTTCTAATGCTTTAATTTTTTTATTTGGGGGGTGTTGCTGGGAATTTAACCCAGGGCAATTTACCACCTAGCTATAACCCCAGTCCTTTTTATTTTTTGAGACATGGTTTCACTAAGTTGTTGAGGCTGGCCTTGAACTTGCAATCCTCCTGCCTCAGTCTCCTGAGTGCTAGGGTTACAGGTGTGCAACACCATGCCCACCGAAATTCTTCCTTTTTAATAAAGCTTTCTCTACCATCTATCTTGAACTGATTCCTACATCTTTAGATATAGCAACTGTCAATTCTCATTTGTCATTCTACCATTTAAAACTATCAATATCTAATATTTTAGGTATGTTTTACTTATCCAACTTAACCATTAACTGACTGAAAACAGCCATGTGTTTCTCTTCTTTGTGGTCCTCATATTTTGTGGTTAATACAAAGTAAGTACTCAAATATATACTAGTCAAAACACCTTCACCTCCATGTTGACATTCTATACAATTTGACATACTGTCCCATTGTTTAGTAACTATCAAATCTCAAATGCTCTTGTGATAGTGTGTCACAGAGTATGTCCAAGAATTGCTACATCAAAGTAATTTATCAAATAAAATACAATATGACAAGTTGTAAAGACAAACACTGATGGCAACAAATCTTAAATATGTTTTTGGTACCAAGAAACAGACAAAAAAGAGAATCTAAAGAACCCCAGAAAACAGAAAATGTCATTACCTAACTTTATTATCAGAAGACTAAAGGTAATTCCTTAGCCAGACAAGATGAAACAAGGACCAGAAGCCTTCAGAGTCCTTTTAATACACAGAATATAAATATAGTACTGTCTTATTAGATAATGACAAATTAGAGAGAAAGAAGATAGACTGACTTGAAATTCTTATTCACAAATAATACCACAATATAATCTATACCTATTTTGAGCTTCTTTTTCTTTCTTTTCTAGATACATACAGCTGTAATTGTCTAAGTATGGGTAACACTGAGAACATGTTAATGTCAGAAGAATTATGCATGTGTAAAAATTCTGAGTGGTAGATTGGCAGCCTCTGCTCGTTTGGAACGTTGCAAGGAGAAATATATTGTTCTGGATTAGTGGACACTGGAACATTTTTTAAAAAATCTCTTAAGTAAAACAAAAGTTAAGAGAACAATTATAAAAATAAGGAAAACTTTAATTAAATAAAAATTGTTATTTGGAATTTACCCATGAAACAACAAAAGTAAAGTAAAAATCAAATTCAATAAAACCGCTTTCTCACAAGAGACGTATTATACTTTTCAATTAAAATTAAAACCAGACAGGAGGAAACAAACTGCATCTTTGAATAACATGAGAAAAATAGAAAGATATGGAGAAAGAATCAGATATAGCTAGGACTACAGAGAAAAGAAACAGCAAGAGAAAGAAAGCAAAAGTGCCACAGACGAGAAAAGTTACTAACATGGGGTCTACAAATCCCATTCCAAACATCTTTTATTTACCATTTAGTGTTCAAATAGCCTAATACAAGGCAATGTGAAGGTTTTTTCCTATCTTTTCAAATTAATATCCATTCAATTGAATTCGTTGTTAAATGGTAGCTGTACTGTGCGATAATTTAGAGGAGGAAATAAAGGCCAAAAACAACTAAAACAACTTTGTTTCAAGGAACATTTAAGATTTTAGTCAACTTCTAAACCTGCCTGCTTCTTTTTAGGGAATGGCAATAATACAAGTTCATCAAGTTCAGTCCAGAGAATTTACACACACTTTCAAGTTACTTTCAAGTTATTTTCAGGAATAATTTATCTGCCTTTTAGTATTAAACTGGAGTTTTAAGTCTTTAAAGCTTAGAACAATTTTGATCAAAACAAAGCTATACTAATGTTTATCTCTTGTTAATGCCAAACAAAAATGTGGGTTTGCTAAGCTAAACCCAACTGGTTTGGAATATTCTTAATATACACAATGTGCTTCAATAAAATATGCAAATATATAGTATTTTCCCCTGACTACTCAAGTTATGGAAGGACTATTCAGCTAAAACATGAATGAGTAACTGATGTTTTTTTTTTTTTTTTTTTTTTTTAAAGAATTTAAGTAAGAAAAAATTGAGGCCCAGAATTCAGGTGTTTTTTTAAAACAAGAATAAAGTTGTCCATTTTCCCTAGGACAGTCTCTTTAGTGTTTTTTGTTTTTCCTGACTCAGTGAAAGAGAGAAACAGAAAAAGTGATGAGGAGAGAGGGGGAAAGAGACAGAACCAGAGAGAGATAAGGAGAAAGGGGAAGGAAGGGGAGAGAGGCTTTTACAAGTTCAAGATTATTTTTAGTTAAAGATGAGACAACAGAAGAGAGGAGGAATACAAGGAACATGTATTATCTATTAAGTTTCATGTCCTGTATTAGCGTTTTTTCAAACATCATCTCATTTGTCATATATGTCTTATAAGTAATAAAAATAACCCACCTCCCAACTGCTTTTATCATTCAGATCCTCTAATAAGAGGAAGGCTAACGATACAAATAAAGAAAATAATCCCATTGGTTTTCTGAAGAAAACCACTAGCAAATTTAAGATCCATTTATAAGATTTTGAAACAAAGTAAATTAGGGAATTGTTTAAGCATAAAAATAGCTAACTGTTTATCTGAAATTCTCAATTCCATACATTTTAATTTCTAAAGTATAAGTCATGGCTTGGTGTGGGAAAAAAATATTTACCTGAAATATCCTATTACAATACAATATAAAATATTAACATCTCATAATATAATCAACCATTAAAAATTTATTAAAACAATTACTATAACTTAGAAGTCAAAAGTTCAACTTTCACTTGAAAATCTTTCTAATATTATAGTTTTTGTTTTTAATATTTCTAAGATTGCAAAAACAATTTGAATTTTCCTAATAGGTAGGAAAAATGTGTAAAATGCTGATTAATCCAGAATATTGATTTTTCATATAAATTCTAGTATCTTTCACAAAGAGATGAATTTCAAATTGAAAACTCAATTATTTAAAAAACAGGAATCAATATTAAACCAGTATTCTCAAAATATACTTAATGAAAACCAAAATTTATGTTTAAAAGTTTCATTCTTTTAAAATTACAGTTTACATTTCTTATTTTCTGGCTGTACACCAAATAGCGATTTTATAAGCTTCAATTTTAACACTCCTCTGAAATATAATTAATGCTTCATCTCAAGTTTCACAACATTTCTAGTCTAAAAATGAAGCATTCTATGAAAATTATTCATTCTCAAATCCTCCAAGGAAGAATGATTAGACCCTCCACATGGTGCTCAAAAAATATTTACTAAATTGAATTTGTGAAAACTTATAAAATTTAAACATCAGGGATAAAATTTGGACTCAAAGTTTTATGGTATTTTATTAACTTCAAAATGTACCAATTAGCTAAAAAAGTCAAATAACTACAACTATAGCCAAAGCTCAAAATTCATGATAATAGCTAGGCACGGTGGCGCACACGTATAATCTCAGCACTTTGGGAGGCTGAAGCAGGAGAATCGTGAGTTCAATGCCAGCCTTAGTGATGGCAAGGTGCTAAGCAACTCAGTGAGACCCTGTCTTTACATAAAACACAAAATAGGGCTGGGGATGTGGCTCAGTGGTTGAGTACCCCTGAGTTCAATCCCTGGTACTAAAAAAAAAATTCATGATAATAGACACAAGTTTCTGCTCTTCCCTCAAATTGTTTTTCCTTATTTTCTTAATAGCAGTGTTGGATGCTTTATGTTTCATCTGCCTATAGATAAACAAGTAATCAAATGAAAAAAAGAATAAAGAGCAAAAAAGAAGTTGGGCACTTATATATACAACATAAATTATAGACAGGAAAAAAAACATAGCAAAAAGATTAATATCTCAAAAGATCCACACAGGGTTAATACCCTTAAAAAATTTTCCATGCCTCTACCCCTACATAGATCACTAATTAGGTATAAATTGAAGTTGGCTATGTAACAACATTGAAAACAGCTTAAAAAAAAAAAAAAAAGAAAAAAGAAATTAACCACGACTACATTTAGACTTTAAGGAGACATTCCCAGCAGACAAAAATCATGGGAATAAGTCCCATGTGCCCATGTAATAACTGTGAAACCTAGGTAAACCTGGGCAAAGCATTTCAACTCATCTCTTCATTATACAGTTTCTCTATTAATAAAACCAAGAATAATAAAATCTACCCTAATTATATAAGGCTTTCATGAGACCTGAATGAAGTAAATAATGTGAAAACATTTTGGAAACTATTCAAAATATTAAAGGGAATACTTTTATTTTAGTGAGATTAAGGATAATTTGATTGTTTTTTTAAAATGCAGGATATACTTTTTTTATCTTTTTAGTTTATTTTTTGTTTTACTAACAGTTTGAAGATTCTGTAGATACCATCTAATTCTACTCATTACATAAATTTATTTCTACTGCCTTTTCAAGGTTTCTCTATTGCTTATCTTAGAAAGAATGGCACAATTTTCTCATCTAAAACTCTGAACAATAAATAATTTTAAGGCAGTTAAGAAACTAATTTCTTTTCTAATTTCAAAAACTATATATTATGGCTGACCGTAGTTATATAACTAATTTGTAATGGCTTAAGAGCCATCACTTAAATCTCAAGGTGAAATTTTTGTATCTGCTGAAAAGGTGAAATATTTGTGTAAACAACTTACCTGATGAAAATTCACCTTTATAACTGAAAGCAGTATTCAATTTTGAGAGTACTTTCCCTTCACACACTCTTTGAATATAGAAAATTACTAAAGTTACTAACATATGTATAGCTCTTAATTGCTTTCCTTTGAAGCTATAAAAATGAACTGAGAAATGACTAATTTCCTTGAATACAGATATGTTCCATAAAAAAAAAATTCAGTACCAGAATATTTGTGGATTTGTTTTAAAAAAATCTCTATACAATCACAAAGGAAATCCATCTATCACTAAGAACAAATAATCAACACTATCTTTTCAGTAAAATGATAATTTTACAATCCTTATTTCTTACCTTATGAACACTAAGGCATGGTCATTAACGTCTGCCAAAGTTCATTTCTTCACTAATAAAACTTCCTCTTTCTTCTATTTACTGACTACGTAAAAGTTATTTTACTCTGATTATCAATCAAGTATAGAAATTTTTTTTCACAAACCATATTTCACAAATGACTATTACTGTAAAATAATGTCTCGCTAAAGAACGCTGACCACCTACTATTTATTAAATAATTTTATCTACTATTTAAGGTTTCTTTCACTTTTTAATGTTGCTTT
>PVHX01000352.1:208963-238723 GCA_004024805.1 Geosciurus inauris | reverse complement strand
CCCAGCTTCTATCACTTTTTAAAATGCTGAAATAGGGGGCTGGGGTTATGGTGCAGTGGTAGCGTGCCCGCCTAGCACACGTGAGGCACTGGGTTGGATCAGTACCACATAAAAATAAAATAAAGATATTCTGTCCACCTACAACTAAAAAATAAGTATTTTTTAAAAAAATGCTGAAATAGGGGCTAGGGTTGTGGCTCAGTGGTAAGCACTTGCCTAGCATATGTGAGGCAATGGGTTTGATTCTCAGCACCACATATAAATAAATAAAATAAAGATCCATTGACAACTAGAAAATATTTTTTAAAAACGTTGAAATAGTGGAAACGCATTTTTTTCTTTCCTTTCTTTGTAAAAAGATATCCCTAATATATAAAAAGTAGACTTTTAAATTATGTCTCTATAATAACTGCAGCATTTGAGGGACCCTTTATATTTCATACAGTGGTCATAGAGAAGGGAAACACTGCTCAGAGTAAACTTTAAGTGTAATAAATTAAACCACTGCAACTCAAATACTCAGTAAAATATACCAAAATCCATGTAAGTACCAAAATGTGGAGAGAAAAGGTTACACGCCCAAATAAAAATTAACTATGTTAAAACATGAATGAAGTCAAGAACTGCCTGATTCTTTGGCTTTAATTTTAAAATCAGTGTATCTGAATCAAATTCTGTTGCTCTAAAAGACAACTAATAAAGTATAATAATGCAACAAATACTTGTTAATAATTTATTCATGTTTTTCTAAACATTTTTCTATACTATATATTTGTGAATTTCTGGTTTCACTGCTAAATTTAATAAAACTAAACCACTTATTATATAGGTAATGTAGTATGTGTAGTTAATTTTAGTATCTAATTAAGGTATAGAATAAATAATTCTTTATTGGTGGAAACTTAAGGTCAAAACATTGTATGAACCAATTTTTAAATGGATTTCCTCTGTAATATGCAGAGCACTTTTGTCAAAAAAGTCCCCAAAGGTTTAACAGGTATAAAAACAAGAGACTGATAATTACCATATTGAAATAAGATCGAATTTTGACTCCTCTTGCTAGATCCCACACTATCACATTTCCGTCATGACCAGCAGAAAAGAGAACTCTAGGATCAAATGGATGTGGCTCAAGAACAAATACCTCATCTTCATGACCCTGAAATATTTTTGAAGTTTCAAAAGATTATAAATATTATAAAGAGAATAAAAAGCTTAATGAAACATTGACAAAAGTAACATTTCTAGAAACTGAATTTTAAGAGTTATTAAATTTGCAAAACTTGTCAAATTTGTCAGTTTATCAATAATAATGAACATGAGCTAATAGCACTGGCTAGGGCTTTGCTATCATTAAAACACAAGAATAGTATTAAGGTATCCCTAAACACCAAAACACAACAAGCATCTACAATGTATTTCCAAACCAAATCGTTTTAACTGCATTTTAAAATTCTTCCTAATCACCTACAAAACCCTGTTACCCTAGCTAGAGTTTTTACCTAACATAAAATATTTTATTCCTTAATGAAAACTACAGTCTACATACAGTCAACTTTAGTCATACCAAAATTTAAAGAAAGTCCATTTTCTCACCATCAGGACATGGATTAGTTGACCAGTGTAAGAATTCCAAACTTTCAGAGTCATATTATTAACTGCAGTTATAACTGTATTGTCATGCCGATCCCAAGCAACCATAGTTACTTTCATTTTTGTGATTTTATCTTCTATTCCTTGAAGATTTTGGCTGAAAGTGAAGAAGGCAGCATTTGTTTACACTGATTTTATTAAATACTGGTGTGACAAAAATCAAAATTTTCTTATAGTTTATATTAACATGGATATGTATCATTTCAAAGTAAATGAAAATGGTTTGAAATAACAGAACGACAGCAAAAGTTCCTTAGTCAGAAAATTCAGATTTCCAGGACTGTGGCACTCATAAGACATTAGGAACAGATGATCTTGAGTAAGTATCACTGCTATAGATCTATCTAGAACCAGGAATTCTGTGCCATGTGCTCATTCCACCTTTTACTGATGCTGTCATGCCCTCCTTACTGCACTGCTCTCCATCCATCTGAGACAACTACACACAAATAACTAGTGAGAAAAGTAATGGTTACAACATGTAATATTTCTTTTTATTAAAGTTTTAAAAATTGTAAATGGATACAATATCTTTATTTTACTTATTAATGTTTTTATGTGGTGCTGAGAATTGAACCGAGTGCTTCATGCATGCGAGGCAAGTGCTCTACCACTGAGCAACAATCCCAGCCCATAATATAATTTCTTTTGGCTAGAGAAAGCCCCTGGGTATAAGTATCATTCTTTTTTTTTTTTTTGAATAGTTCTTTATTCTTTATTAAGACACATTACATGTGTTAAGATAACAGGTATCTCTGTTTGTGTACATATACACACAAATGTGTATGTGTGTCTTCACATTGTATTATAATACATCCTGTTTTCAAAAGTCCAGGTTCACTAATGTGATAGTTTTAATTGATTCAACTTATTTTCCAATATTTCATTTAATATTTTTGAGAATTTACAATGTGCTAGAAGTAAAATGTTATTGACTCTTGAATATTTTATGTTTATGATACTTGAATATATTACACAATCAAGCCATATCCAGAACTGCATATATATCCTATATTTAACATGTTCTATATTTAACATGTTCTAAGGTATTGTTTATATCTGAGATTTTCTAAAGCTTCTTACACTGAGACACTACTATTAGCTTTGATAGAAAAGCTTTGTAATATTTCCTACTTTAAAATACAATTTCTATATAAGTATCATTCTTATAGGATAGATGGGACATTATAATATGGTCTGGTTTTTTTAAAAAAAATAAATGTTAAAAGTTACAACTATTGTTACAGAACTATTAGAATCTCCTTAAAAAAATTAGGAAATTAATTCAGCAAGTCTTCTCATATATGTCAGTGAAATATTTCATAAAAATCAACCAACAGGCTGGGACTGTAGCTCAGTGGTAGAGCCCTTACCTAGCATGTGTGAAGCACTGGGTTCAATTCCCCACACCACATGAAAATAAATGAATAAAATAATGGTATTGTGTCTATCTACAATTAAAAATCAACCAACAGCGTTTATCTCCTGTAATACCTCCAGTTATTGCAGAAAATTAATCACTATAATGGTATATGGCTTCAAGACAACAGTCACATCAAGTCCAATAGAAAATAAATAATCTAGATATAATATTTCAAATTTGATTTCTTACCCTGCTGGACGAGTAGCCATATCCAACAAAATGCTCTTCCATTCTCTTCGTTTAAACTGCCAAATACGTGCTGTCCCATCACGACTACCACTTACAAACCTGTATTTTAAAGAAATCCAATCCCCACCCCGCAAAAAAAAAAAAAAAAAAAAAAAGATCACACATACTTTAACAAATGCACTAAAATTCTGTTTTAAAAAGACAACACTAAATCTTTATCCAATACCACAGAAAATCCTATCTATAAATCTAACAACTTCTGAAACTTTATGTGCTTTAAAATTTTTACATACAGGCCTGGGGTTGTGGCTCAGTGGCAGAGCGCTTGCCTGGCATGTGTGAGGCGCTGTGTTCAATTCTTAGCACCACATATAAATAAATAAAATAAAGGTCCATTGACAACTAAAAGATTTCAAAAACAATTTTTACATACAAACATAATTAGGACTCAAAAATAACATTCAAGGGTTGCGGGTAGAGACCACTGATAGAACGAACACCTGCCTAGCACGTAAGCAGCCTAGAGTTCTATCCCCAGTACTACAAAGAGAAAAAAAATTCAAAAGTGATTCAAGGCAAGAAAGAAAGTGGATTTTTTTCAATGAGATAAGAGGGAAAAAATCCTTTTAAAAATAAAAAAAGTTTATTTGTTCTATTTAAAATGCCAAATTTCCTTTTAAAATAGGAACATGAAAAATTTACAAAATACTTTGTATTATCAATAAACACATCTGTCTCAAATTCTGCACTGTGATGCATTTACAGTCTCTACCAAAAGCTCCTCTACACTTTCATACATGTAGGAAAGATAGAGTAGGATTATACAAAAGTTTATATTATTAAGAGCATTAAAATAAACTAACATTATTACAAATAAGACACAAATACACATGTTTACATGCATATGAAGGCCATATTCACGTAAGTAGACCTGGTCAAGATCTTTATTTTAGGTGATTAAATTTCTACATAACTTAAATATAACTACTAGAATTATCTTTATTTTCTCAGTTTAAAATTAGAATTAAATTAAAGAATATTTGATATTTTACCTGTTACTAGTGTTGGAAAACTGGATACTGTCAACTTTGTCCTATATGTAAAACAGACAGAAAAGCAGAAGCTAAATATAAACTTAGACTCATTTAAGTTATATTCATCTAATTCCTTTCACCAATACTTACAGTATGAAACTCCAATTCTGATATTTTCTCTGGCTGACCTGATCCAAAAAAATAAACTCTAATAATATGATCTGTGCTCCCTGTGGCCAGAAACATTCCACCTATAAAGTAACAGCAAACATTTATGAGTAAAACATAACTTTTTTAAGTCTCTGAAAATTAAGTAATATCCAAGAAACTACAAGATGTACTAAATAAATTTTACTCTAAAATCATTCACATTTACCCTAAATATATATCTAACTGCAATTTAAAAAGAAATTTGCTAATACAGCTTGAACTGGGATGGATTTTTCAAGTTACAGAAGTAAAGCTTTTCTCTAAAAATAATTTCACTGATTACATAATCTTAGCATGTTAAAATTATCAGACATCTTCACTAGAAAGCACAGCACTCAACTCTGACACTGCTGATATCCTTTTGTTGTTCCATTTCTCATCCGTCAAAAAGATTAGCAAATTTCTAAGGCCCAATGCCCTCAGTAACTAGTCTTTCCAAACTTGGCAATCAAATGAGCCTGCCCCTCCTCCAAACTCACCTAAGACTTTGTTATATAGCACACACATTCTACTTGGCATTACCATTATTTTATGCAGAATTTATTCCCTTCTTTAAAGCAAAGCTCTCTCACACAGTTAAGTCCTTGTACATAATGAAATTTTTAAGTACTTTTGCTAAATGATCTACTCACTGAACCCATAAAATGAATCAAACTATTTTTGGAAGAAAAGCATAAATTTAGAGTATTATAAACATATGTATTGTGCCTATTCGAGTTATTACTAGAAGGAACATTGTCTTTATGGCAGCAGCACTGAAACTGAGAAAAACAGATTCACTTCAGTTTACTATCCCTTAACTCAGGTAATACTGCTATCCACAATTACAAAATAAAGTAAAATGGAAAATAAAGGTGGAAGGACAGGTATTAGGAACACTGGATAGTGAATCTATTCATATTTCAATTCATTTCAAATATCTAGATCACAGAAAACTCTAACATCCACTCAGAATGCTGCTGCAGAACTTCGAAAGTTCTATTCAGCTACTTTTTCTTCTTTTTCTTTTTTTTTCCCCAGTACTGAGGACTGAATCCAGGCCTGAGCTCAAGCACACTAAGCAAGTACTCTACCACTGAACTACATCCCTGGCCCTTATTATTTTATTTATTTAAGTAAGGGTCTTGCTAGATTGCTCAGGTTAGCCTGGAACTTTCAATCCTCTTGCTTCAGCTTCCTGAGTAGCTGGGATTACAGAAGTGTGTCATCATGCACAGTGGTATACTGCTATTCTTTTAAAGAGCAATAAGAATAATTTGGAGGAAAGTAAATAAAGCATGTACAAATATTAATCACATTTATTTTACTTAGCTATGGAACACCTTTAAAATCCACAAAAATGTAAGCCAAATTTAAAATACCTATGACCAATAAGAAAACCATGTAAAGATTCAATCATTAAAAACGCAAATTTTGAAACTACTAATTCTCTATTAGAGCATTATGATCTTCTTATAGAACAATATTAGTCATGTGGCTATGAAAGCTGAAATACTTCTCAATTTACCATTCTTGTTTACTAATTAGCTCTGGTATATGTATGAGAATATGATTACAATACATTAGTAAATGTTTTCCAAAATTTTATGTATTCTACTATAAGTTTTCTAATGTAGAACTTAAGTGGAAAAGGATGGGGGATGGGGTAACCTTACCAGCACTAAAAGAAGAACAGATCATTTGAACTCCAGGTCGAGGACGCTCTGTAAATTTTGCGGGTCTTGGACTATAACAAAAAATAAACAATGAAAAATATCTTAAAGGGACCAGGAACACCAGAAATAAGCTGTTTCAAAAAATAATCACAGAATGACACAAATAAGCAACAGATGGCACTCTTCCTAAAAACAACTTTGAAATTGTGTCACAATCAGATCCTGCAGAAATTGTGGAGAAAGATTTCATAGGACCTCCTGCACAGAGAACAATCCCAAAGTCTTTGGCACTCCAGATATGCAGTTATTAGTTACACTAACTTCCAAACAAATTTAACAAGTCTCAGCTATTCATACTAAGAATATGAATGCAGAATAGCAACATAAAGATTTATAATGAAATAAGTTATTTATAAACATGAACATGTTAGCAAAGAGGTGCTCCTCTTTGGCTTATGTATTGCTATATCAAAAATTAAATATTTTCAGTATTGTTAATCTTCTCTTGTACCTTCCAATGTGATAAAATATTCTTCTAAAAAGCAAGAATACTATCCTAATGAAAATGTGAAGGCCAAGTCTGAGTCTCGTGTGAACTATAAAATTGATTTAAAACAGGGATCTATTCCACTATGTTACATTTCACTCTATTTACATCAATACTATTGACATTAAATGTTATAATCTCTCATACTAAAAAAAACTACATCATATGTTATAGTCATGACAACAGCTCCAGTATATCTAACAAATGTGTATATGATGCTCCAATACATTGATTATATTTGAAAATATATTTACTATACATTTTAACCTAGCTTTTCTCAGACTATAAGGGGAGAAAATGCAAAATTAATTAGGCCCTTAAACCTAAGTACACTACATAACTTTCACAAACTCCTAACATTAAAATATAGAGTAGTTTCAGTTTTGTGATCATTTAGGGAAAAGATGTACAGATAACATATTTCTGATTTATCAATCATATATACTGAACAATGACAAGAGTTTTTCTTAGTGATACAGAATGCACCTAAGTGTTTACTAAAAATTTTGGAAATAAATTTGTAAATATATAAATCATTTATAAAGAAATAGTTGTCTATTAAAATACCCTTAAAATCAAACTTTATTCAGAGCAAAATTAAACCAATTCTAACTTAAGTAAATTAATTAACCGAAAGCAACTAAATGTGCTACTTTCACACAAACTTATGGATTTGTAGCTTTACTTTTTTTTTTTCTTTTGGTTGCGCTGAGGATAAAATCCAGGATGTCACACATGCTAGGCAAAAGCTCTACCACTGAACAATACCCTCAGCCCTAGCTCTACATTTTTGTTTTGCACAACTATTTATTTAAGTGCCAAGCAACCACTTAGTTGAAACACACAACCAGAATATGCAATACAGACTGCCATTATAAACCAGATTTTATATTTTTAAAGGAGAAAAAATAAAACACATACAAAAAAAATCATTTTTAAATGCACATTTTAAGAAATATTTTAAAAGAAGATCTTGAACTCAAGACTTCCCATGTTCAAGTTTACAGCTCTGACATTTATCAGGCATATGATCTTAAGCAAGACAACATTTCTAAACCTTAGTCTCCTCATCTGTAAAATGAGAGTAACAACAGATCCCATCTCAGAGTTGCTGGGTCATTACATGAGTTTAATCCATGTCAAGTACTTCATACAGTGCCCAACTCAATAAGTATCAGTATTATTAATATTTTAATTCTGTTCAACAAGTTCTACATAGTCTAGATCAAGGAATAACTGTTGTTTAAGGGGTCTTGATGGTATTCAAATCCTGGTTCCACCACCATTCTCTAACTGTGTAGTCTATGTCCCAGTTTTTTCACATATTTGCCCAAGGGATAATAACTGTACCTACCTCACCAAAAGGCTGTTATAAGAACTAACATGATAACAAAAGTAAAATGATTAGTACTACCTTGGCAGACTAAGAGTTTAATAAAAATGTATAGTCATTATTATCTACATACTTTATGATTCCTGTCCTCCTTATACCTAGTCTAAATATACTCAGACAGCTTTCTTCTACCTGGAAATCTCCTATTTTTTGGTATTGTAGATTGAATTGGCTCTCTACCACTAAGCCACTGCCTCAGCCTTTTTTTTTTTATTTTTTTATTTTTTTTAGTTGTAGATGGACACAATGTCTTTATTTTACTGCTTTGTATGTGGTGCTGAGGATCGAACCCAGGGCCTCATGCATGCGAGGCAAGCGCTCTACCACTGAGCTACAATCCCAGCCCAGCCTTTTTTTTATTTCGAGACAGGGTCTCACTAAGTTACTTAGGACCTTGTTAAGTTGCTGAGGTTGGCTTGGAACTTGCAGTCTCCTGAGTTACTGGGATTATAGGCATGTGATATTCTGCTCCAGAGACTCTTAAGCTAGCTTTCGAAGTCACCCAGACACTCGAGTTGTTAACATACACATAAGCCCTATGTAAAAGTGAATTTATCAATAGATTTGGGTTTCAAAGTTCAAATGATTTTTTTCAATTAATGTAGACAGATAAATTTCTGAAGTTACTTTATCAAATTACACAAACATCACTGCTCAATATAATTTTCACCTTTGATTATTATTATTTACTGGGAATTGAACT
This sequence comes from Geosciurus inauris, assembly GCA_004024805.1. NCBI lineage: Eukaryota > Metazoa > Chordata > Mammalia > Rodentia > Sciuridae > Geosciurus > Geosciurus inauris. The sequence goes on along the minus strand of PVHX01000352.1, from coordinate 229,916 downwards.
CAGGGGCACTCGACCACTGAGCCACATCCCCTGCTCTAGTTCCTATTTTATTTAGAGACAAGGTGTCACTGAGTTGCTAGGTGCTTCACTTTTGTTAAGGCTAGCTTTGAACTCCCGATCCTCCTGCCTCAGCCTCTGGAGCTGCTGGGATTACAGGCATGCACCATCTCACTCGGCTGCCTTTGATTATTATAGTATATTTATACCTACAGTAACAAAATATATACCTACAGTCTAATATACCTACAGTAACAAAATTATATCCTGCCAAATTTTTTGGCAATTAGCAACCATGTGTGAATATAGAAAGAAAAACAAGTGCCCCAAAGCCTCTAGCTAAGGAGAAAGGGATTACTCTTATTTTTGTATCTGACACTGGCTTGAAATTTTTAAAGGGATAATTATAGTAGCAAATAGAGAAGCATACTACTTAGAAATAACTACAAAAAACTTTAATGTTCAAACCCAGAAAACTCACTAAGCAAAGTGTGGAACAACAACTAAACAGAACATAATACAGCTATTAAAATTAATAGTCAGGCATGGTACCACATGCCTGTAATCCCAGTGACTCAGAAGGATGAGGTCAGGAGGACTGCAAGTTCAAGGCCAGCCTTCAGCAACTTAGCCAGACTCTCTCTCAAAATAAAAACAAATGGTTGGGGATGCAGCTCCTGCATCTAGAGGGCCCTTGGGTTTAATCCCTCATACCAATCTACCAAAATAAATAAAAAATATCAGAAATGTCTATGATAAAAAAATAAGTTAATAGCAAAATATTATATAATTCCTCTGTTCAGGTAGTGAGTTATATGCGATTCTACATAAAGAATCTGAAAAAATCCTTTATATGGAAAAACTCACTTCTCAAGGAGATAGAAACATAAAATATTGTAGTTAGCATTGTAATCCTAAAAAAACAAAAACAACAACAACAACAAAAAACCCTAAAACTACAAAGAGTTAAATTTTATAGAACATGTTCTGTTCCTCTCCCAGTGTAAAAACTACTAGTCGCTTTTTTCTTTAAGAAAACAAGACAGGAATAAACAAAGGGCATTCAGGTACCAGGAGGTTAAAGTAAAGTAACAACTACTTATCACTGATTGTCTAAATGAATAAGTAAAATAGTTCAACCTTTATCTAAATGTGTATAGAAAGACATTAAATACAAAGAATGCAATTAAGGTTAAATCAACTTTCTTTGTCCAAAGGAATCTTTTTTATCATAATCTTCTCTGCAAATGAAATATATTTGTATTATGTTATTTATGTTACCATGTCCTAATGCCTTGCTATAAGAATTATTGTACAGGAATGTTAATACACATGAAGTTTAAGACACAAGTCTTACATTGGAAACAATTATGTAAACACTACCATTTAAAATAACAAAGGTATATATAAACTATTAAATTATTCAACTTGGGTTGACAACTTATAAACAGATAACTACTGAAATATGCCTTCTAATCTGAATGACTTCCCTTAAAGTGGCAGAAATGACCATTTTGACACTGGGGAATCACTGGAGCAAATACAAGCACTTCTCTTCAGTACATTTACTTAAAAGGAATGGTATATAAAGCACAGGACCAATGAGCAAAGAAGTGCTATAATCCTGGTCTTACCATTAAGAAAAAAAAAAAAACCTTGTATAAATTATGGGAAAATCATTTAATCTTTCTTTCCATCAGTGTCCTTAAAAAATAATTGTCAGGCAACTTTGGACAAACCAAGATTTTAATACAGGTGAAAGCACAAATGGAAATGTGATTATGTGTACATAATCAGTACATCTATCCAGTGAAACTTTGTTTTCCCAAGATCTATCCCTAATATTAGAATAAAATCTAATATTTGTAGATTCAGTAACACAAAATTATTCTGAATAGCATAAGTAACTCTAACATGTTCTCATCACCAAACAGAAATACCGAGACACAAGTATATAGCATATAGAAAGGCATAGTATTTAAACAGGTATATCCCGAAGGAAAGAATTAGAGCTAGGACACAGATATGAGGGGGAAAAAAATATTTATGATGAGAAAACTTTCTTTGAAGCATAAAAAAAGGAGGAAGCTTAAAAATGAAAACAGGTCATTGAACAGGCAAAAGGAACTTCTCTTATCTACTCAAGAAGAAAAAGTAAACTGATTTCTATTGTTGACTACTTTTGCAATTTCAATCATTAAGCACATTTTATGAAATAAAATAGCAACTGACTTTATTTTAAGGGTTCCAGCATCCCAGAGCCAAAAACAAATAGTGCCATCTGCCCCAGTAGAAGATAGATATCTCTTTGAGCCACTGCACAATGGTGAGAACTGAAAAACAATCACAGAAAAATAAAAATATTTACATAAGAGTAATACAGTATAAATAACCACTTTTTACTATACCAGTAGCAACTTAATACAGAAAATACCCAGAGTAGAACAAGATCACAACTACTATGTTATTCAAAATACATACAATTTTATAAAGAAAACAAATACTTTTAGTTTTAGTAAACCTTATATACTGATTAGAAAACTGAGTTTCTTAAAGTTTACTTTAATTACAACCAAAAGTTTTTAAAAGAGATTAGAACAATTACCTGTAGTGATGTAATAGATGCACTGTGACCCTGAAGAACCGCCAAAGGTGCACAGGTTCGAAGACACCAGACTCTGATCATTTTATCACAACTTCCAGCTGCTATCATAGTATTCTCATAGTTTACAGCCATGTCTGATATTTCAGCAGCATGTCCTCTTAAAGTAGCTAATAATCTTCCATCATCTGTTGCCCAGATTTTCACAAGGCAATCATCAGAACCCTTAAAATACAAATGAATATTAGTGTAATTACTCCTGTTAAGTTTTAATTCAAATTCTTAACACTGATAAAGAAATACTATTATGCCTACTTTCCAACAATTATATTTTTAAGCACTTCAAAATTAGAAATTTCCCTCTTCATAAAGCTATTTTATTAAATCACTTTTAAAAAAAAATGAAAAACCTGTGTGCCCACCAGCAAATAAAGAATTAGGATATTGGCAATAATTGACATTCACCTATGGTCCCCTACCTATCAATCCAAGGTAAACTTTACCTGGAATCTTATGAAAGAATGTGAACCTCTGAAGTAATAACAAAATTATAATTGCAAAACAAATATAAAATATACTGGTAACTAATATGATCTATGTTATTTTGTTATACAAAAGGAAAATTATGCTCATTTGGGGGTGCTTCACCCAGGAAGCTAAAAGCATACTATTGTCTGAGTTTCCTATCATTGATCTTTGGCTAAACACAGTACATGATGCCATTTATCAGAAAAAAGATCACCCTTATCTGTATGAAGTCAATAAAAATGAATAATTTACTTATTTAACTCTGCTATAATAACAAGTTCAGGAATAAACTGTAAAGAATATAGAGTTTCCCATTAGTTAGTTTTCCTATATTTGGAAATAAACATTCCAATTTCATACAACTGAAGTAGAGATCAGAGCTTCTAGCTTTACTTTATCTTGTATTAAAAAATATTAAATATTTTAAAAAGCAGAAATAATAGTGTCATTAATTTGCATATAACAATCACCCAGGTTCAAAACTTACCAGCATTTCACAACACTTTCTAGTCTTTAACATCAAGTTAAAATTGGAAAAACAGACATTTGTTAAAATTTCTGAATGCTTTGTAGGATACAGTTTTACTAAAGTTTCATGTAAATATTCTTCGATTTTCCAATCTAATTCTAAACCCCCACTGGGAAAAGTTGCACGAGTGCTCAGAGAGCCTACAAAGGCAAATGATCCAGACAAGTTTTTTGCTTCATACTGAGAACAGATATAGATATGACATTTAAATGATCACAAATACAATTCTTACAGTGTATTTTACATGAAGTATATTACACTAGACTGACAACACTACTTACAAAACACTCTCCAATTAGCTATAAAATCAGTTCTTCTGACTGAGCTTTCAGGCAAATTGGTGGGTTACCAACCACTAAAACTCCAGTAATGAAACTTAACTTTGTTAAACCACTCACATTAAAATCTGGCATTCCCATCACATATATTTAATCTCAGGTTCTTCATCTATAAAAAAAGATTAAATTGGATGATTTCTAAGATTTCCTGTATCTTTAAAATTTGGTGATTCCAATGGAATATTACTCAGCATTAAAAGAAAGTAAAATTATGACATTTGCAGGAATATGCACAGAGCTGGAGAATACCATGCTAAGCAAAGTAAGCCAACCACAAAAAACCAAAGGCCGAATGTTCCCTCTGATAAATGAATGCTGACCCATAATGGAAGAAGAGGGGGAAGAACCTCAATTGGGCAAAAGGGAGGGAAAGGATGGAAGGGACGGGAGGGAAAGAATGGAAGGGACAGGAGGGGACATGGGGGCAAAAAAGATGGTGGAATGAGAGAAATCATTACCCTAGGTACATGTTATGACTGCACATATGGTGCGACATCATGTACAACCAGAGAAATGAAAAGGTGTGCTCCATTTGTGTACAATGAATCAAAGTGCATTCTGCTTTCATATATACCTAACTAGAATAAATAAATGTAAGAAAAAGAAAAAAAATTGGTGAGTCATGCAATCATTTATCCATTTGCCTCTTATTAAGAATGTGCCAATCACTGGCAACAGAAGGATGATATTCAAAGACATAGTATTCCTGTTTTTGAGAAGCAAAAGTATATAAGCAATATCAAGTTCTAAGTGCTGTTCTGTCAATCAGTAGAGATTCAAAGAAGGGAACAATCAGTTTTTCCTAAGAGATAAGGTCTATAAAGGAACACAGAATGATGCTTAAATCTTATGCATGGAAACAATATAGTATAGTAGTTTAGATCAGACTCCAGATGTCTGGGTTCATGACTTGGCATGACCACTTCCTAGCTGTATAACCCTGGACATGTTATACACAGTTTCTATGCCTTAATATTCACATATGTACCTTTCTCATACAGTTGTAGAAACAAAAGGAGTCAAGTAATACGAAGAGCTAAGACAATGCCTAGCATATGGTAAAAGATATATATGGACTAATATCACCAATTTTGCTATTGGTAGTATTCTTACTCTTTGTTTTTGCTTTTTTCCCCCTCACTACTGAGTATCAAACCCAGGGCCATGCATATGTTAGGCAAGTGCTGTATCAATAAATCATATCCCCAGACTGTAGTATTCTTATTTTAGTAATATTTTTAAAAAGTACAAATATTTTATCGAGCAACTAGAGGAAAAAGTATGATCAAAGGCAAGCAACTATAAAACAAAGTGAGTAGTTAAGGGAACTGCAAATAGTCTGCCAGCTAATTCAGAATGTGAAGTAAAGGCATGAGGATGAAGGAATATGGTATATAATGAGGATCAATGAAGAATATCAAGTAGTTGAATATCACAATCAAATTTATAGTTTTTCAAAGAGCATCCTGTCATCACTGTGAATTAGAAGTGCAGGAGAAAAATTCAAAGTTGCTAAAGTACAAGTGGAAAGAATAAGTGGTTAAAAAAAAAGTTATTAAAGCAGAAGAGAAAAATCAAAAGAGATGGTTATGAGGAACAAAATAGATAATGACTATATCACTGATTATCTGTGGAAGGCGAAAAAAGAACAGTAGCAGACTATGACGTCCAGAAAGGTGGTGTACAATATCACATGGCATATGGGAAGAATGCTAGGTACTTTTGAATAATAAAAAGGCTTTTATTTAAAGCACTCCTTTAAATCAAGTTCTCTAACTTCCAGAAACCAAGTCAATTTATTCATTTTATGATCTTCCAAAATTTAAGACAATTATACACATATAGTCAGCCCTCTATATCTATGGCTCAGTGATCAAGTACTCTTGAAAATATATGAGAGGAACAAACCACACCTGTATTAAATGAATATGTACATACTCCTTTTTCTTGATATTATTCACTAAACACCAAAACATAAAAGCTACTTACATAGCATAGGTATTGCAGGAATAAAATGATTTAAAGTATATGGGACAATGTGTGCAGGTGTGCAAATGATACACCATTTTATATAAGGGATTTGAACATCCATGGATCTTGATATCCTTGGGTGTCCTGGAACCAACTCCCCACAGATATCAATCAAAAACTAACCATATTTGGTTTTGACTTGCATTCAACACAAAAATGACATTTTAAGTACGCCAATATCAGCAAACTACATGACAAAAGAAAAATCAAGTTATCTAATTATACTTCAAAATGATATAATTCATTTTGTTCTTATGAATCTGAATAAGCGTTTGTTTTACATTTACTAGGTGTTTCATATTTTCCATGCTGACAACAAAAAGCATTCCAGCTATTGGACCAAAAAGTCAATTTTAATGAAAGGAACAGAGGCTACTGTTATATAGCAACTTTTCCACCAATGCAAATCTAACAAGTCCCACTATATTACTACTGTGTTTATTATTTAGTAGCCTTACAAATTTAGTATTGTTTTATAATTCTCTATTTAAAAGTGCTAAAAACAAAAAGCAATGAATATTCTCCCTCCAATGTGCATTATCCCAATTAATCTATCAAATTACAGAAGAGAAATTTCTGATTACCATTTCAGGGAAATCTCTATTATCCTCTTTCATGACCTATAGAATAGTCTGCTTCCCCCATTCTTAATCTCACACCCCAGAATGCTTGGCAGAATCTCAAACAAGAATCTAAGCATCCTTAAGTAATTTCTACCTCATGCGTTCTTAGTTACGATAATTTATTTATTTTTAAGAAAATCTGAAACTAAAGATGACCCAGCAGAAATTCAACTAAATTGAAAGAAATTTACTAGGAAAACATTTTTTAAAGTATTATAAATGTGTTTTAAATGAATGTAGAATTAAAAATTAATAAAAGTTATTCTTTAAAAAAGTCAAAGTGTTGAGCAGAATTAAACTTTCTTTCCATATACCTAATTTCAGTTCCATAAATGTTACTAAGTTCAATAATGAACTAAAGAGTAAGAAATTATAGTCTTTCAGTCAAAGGAAATGAAAACATTAAAGCACCACTATAGATATTAAAAGCAATGTTATGGAAATGGTGAAAAGGTGTGATATCAACAATATGGGATACATTTCTTCTAAAAAGTATGAAGGATAAAAAAAAAGTAGGGCAGAGAGAGCAATTTCAAATTAAATCAGAAAGAAATTACATAATTGTACCCTTAGCAAAACAAATATCTGAGGATTAGTTCCTTGAAAGGGGGCAATGGGGGTAACAAAGGAATGAACTAAAAAAGTGGAAAAGGTTTGCAAATGCAGTAAAATAACAGCAGTGAGGAAAAAAATTTTTCTTTTCTTTCTGAAAGCAACAGTGAAAAACCTGCTAAATTTAGATAGCCTAATTTTAGAAATACCTCAACTGGCATAGTTTCTTTCAGCAAAGTTCTAATGCCCAAGAGAAAACAAAGTAGTCACTTCTTTTCAGTATCACTAGGGCTGGGGACTGGCAAAGTAAGAAAAGGTGGAAGTACAAAGTGTAAGCGAAAATAACAAGAAATTAAGTTAGACAGGTTTCACCTGAGGAAGATAGTAGAGGATTTAAAATGCCTATTGAAGGGCTTAAGTTTAACCTGGTGAGGTAGCTACTGGAGAATTTTAGGAGGGCAAGACAAGGTCACAATATTTTAGCCAAGTCCTTCTAGTGTCTGTGTATAGTATAGATCTGAAGCTACAAAAGAAGGTCTAGGCTAGAAATAGGAAGCTGGGCGTCCTTCGCTTACAGGTAGTAGCTGAAACAGTAACAGCAGATGAGATTGCAAAGAGACAGCATTTAGTGCAGATTTTAATCTGAGAAACCATGAATGGGTTTTAAGAAATTTAGCTGGGTAAAAAAATAAAAATGTTTTTTTGGAATTCATTTTTAAATCAAGTTATAATGTTAAGCTAGTGCTTAATCCAAACAAACAAAAGACTAGTAGATCACTAGTTTCAGTTTTTAATAATGTAAAATTGTTGTTAATTACTGTCAAAGAGTGCTTACTAAGATGTTCTCATTTCTCTGTTGACATCAAACCTAGCATATGCTAGAAAAATAATAAAAAGTTTATACAGATTTTGGCTTACTTAAATCACCCCAAAAATAAAACACCAAATTTACTGTGTTTTTTAAATGTCAACATATCTTGTCAATGAAGGACGAAACCAAGAAAATAAAAGAATACATCTTTATTTATCTGGAAAATACAACAGCATAGACATTATCTGTGAGAAGTCATGGTTGAGAAAAGGTGTGACTTAAACAAAATGTAAATTTACCCAAACCTAAGAATTTGGTTTGAAGTAATCTATAAATTTGTTCATTTGATGCTACATCTAAAGAAGCCACCCACACTATGATAAAGAAATTAGACTTTTAAACAGTCAATAGGATCTGCAGTTTAGGACAGAGGAAGAAAATCAGATACTTGCTGTGGAATCACTGTAATTTCTTCTAATACTTTTAAATATAGTATGTAGGTAGTGGTACCAATGACCTTTGCTTCCAAAATACAACTACATCTCTTACTGAATAGAATTCCTGTTTTTTGTCTATTCAAAAAAAGTTCAAATTTTGCTAATTCCTTTGGAGATAGCAATGTTTCTTTAAAATTAAAGTCTGAGAAGCAAACTGAGAAAATAAAAACAACTTATAAAGCCTAGGCAAGGTCTGCTAAGACATCTGACTTTGCCATTCTGATAAAGAAACATACCACAAAATGATGAGGCTTTGTGTTTTGTTAGGCATACGATTTTCTAACTCTCCTCAAAATTTCTAGAAAAAAATGGCCCACCTACTGACACAAAAATTTCATGAAACAACTTTGGATACAGGGCCGTGATGCCCATAAATATGATAGAGAAAACAAAACAGATTCTAGTAATGTCCCCCAAATTCAGTAACTTGGTTTCTGGAAGGTAAGTTTTAAAAATCTTAATTGAACAATTTATTATTTATTTAAAATAAAGCTTAAGTTTTAGAACAACTTGGTAGAGCTCTTTTTGCTATGGCTTATTCAGCAGATTTTAAGTATATAAATAAAATATATATATAAATAAACTATATAAATAAAATACATTTTCAAGTCAATTACAAATGCTATTAAGAAACAAAGAGCTAGATAGATAACTAAAGGTGACAACTACGTGAAATGTTAAATAAGAATATACACGACAGGATGTAACAATAAATGACAAAGAATGGTTCACTTTTCTGCAAGCAGAAAACTGCATACATTTAAAAACAGACTACTTTTGCTTACTCAGATGACCTTAAAATTAAAATGTAGGTCTGCTAAGAGAAGCTTCAATAATGCAGACCAATCAAAGATTACTACTGTAACATGAAAACAATTCTGTAATTTTTAACTTAAAACATCTTACTGAATTTGGTATTCCTTGAAAGCCTGTTATCCTGCAGAGTCCACAAAGAATTCTAATCTCTCTTGCTGTTATCAAATATTTTATGAGTCAGAGATCTCATCAATTACTGTTATTAGAAGAAAGTAAAACACATTCATGCATACTGACATGCATACAACTTAATTTTCTTACTCAAGCTAAAAAGCAATTTATTCTCAAGCAGCACTAAAAAGTGCTTATAATTCAAACTTAGTTCAACTTTTTAAGAAGAGGTCATTGATTTTCCTTCTTAGCAATCTATCAGAACCCTATTTCATTTCCCTCACAAATTAACATAAACTACAGCGTCAAATCATTTCAACATACGCCCAGTTTTCTTGCCTCTTGTCCATCTATATCAGTAATGGCTTACACTGTGCCAATTTAATAACCATCACTAGCTCTGATTCTGCTGCTAGGAAGCTAAGTATCATTGTGGTAAAGAATATAAGCATGCTAATGCATAAATCCCCTATTTATTTGGGAAGCTAAGCTTAACCAGCAATTCTTTTTTCTAACTGGTCTCTCCTCAACAATCTTTCCTATTGTGAGGCTTTATACTTCTAAAACACATTCCCATCATACCCAGGACTCACCAGATAAAATATTTCACACTGTAAAATAGAATCTGTTAGTTATGGATGCAGTTAACTAACAGTCCAAATAAACTGCATTTTTATACATCCCATCTTCATCTACTTATCTATCCCTCCTCCTTAAAAACCAGGGCATATTGGGCTGGGGATATAGCTCATTTGGTAGAGTGCTTTCCTTGCATGCACAAGGTCCTGGGTTCAACCCCAAGCAACAACAAAAAAACACACTGCATATCAATGATTTCCTCTCATATCTTCAAGTTTACTCTTCTGAGTTCCTTTCCCTTAACCTACACAATTTCTTCACAATTTATCTTCCTCTAAACTACCATACACTGGCTCTCCTTACTACTACTACCAAAAAATACTGAATAGAGTATGATCGGTTCTACACAACCTATGTTCTTTTTTTAAAAAAAAATTTAAATCCAAAACTTACAGAAGTTTCAAGTATCATATAAATGTCTCCCATTATCTAAATTCTTTAACTCTTCACAATTCACTGCATTTGCTCCCATCACCACTTTTTTCCCCCTCTATCTCAATGTAACACACACTACCATTGGTCTTTTTCTAAGTCACTTAAGAGCAAGTCTGTAGACTAGATGACCATCACCTTTAAATATCCCCACGTCTCTCTCTCTAAACCAAAGACCTTTGCCTACCAAGTTGGGAAACCAATATAGATAACACTACCATTCAATCTACAGACCCCCTTCAAATTTTGCCAATTTTCCAGGTAATATTCTCTTTTCCTTTTGGGACATGACTCCATATAGCAACACGTTACATTTAATTGTCATGTCTCTTCACACTTCTTCAATCTGGAACACTTTCTCATTCATGTCCTTACCAGTTTATAAAGAATAAGAATTAAGACTGGAGCTGTGACTCAGTGGTTGGCAGAGTGCTTGTCTAGCATGCATTAGGTTCTGGGTTCAATTCCCAGTGTTTCCCCCAACCGTACCCCCACACAAAGAACAGAATGTATAGTTTCTGAAAGGGAGATCTCTGCCTTTTATACTGTACTCAGTGAACTTTTTTGTATTGTTGCCTTAGTCCTAAGAATGCATTCACTCTGTACTTTGGTAAACATAATCGAAGGCAATGAGTCAGGAACTAAGTTAAAAAATTAAGAGGTTAAGAGAATTAGGGAGTAAAATATGACTTTATAATTATGCTATCTCCCTCCTTAGGTTTTTCTCATTATTATTCTGGGGAAATCCTCATTATTAACATATTCTAGCACAAAATAATGATAAATTTTCCTAATATGGAATTTTACTTATCAATTACAATTATTCCTTTTAAGCTTATGTAACACTTATGAATAAGGGTTTAATTGGGTGAAAAATAAATAGAATTTACTTAAATCTATCCATAAAATTAACAGCAGCAACAGGTAAAACTTAATGACTGCTTTCTATATACCTTAATCAGGACTAATTATATGCATAATATAATTATATTTCATGTACATCTATAAAAATTCTGATAGGTTGGCACTACTGTTATCTATTCCCCTCTAAGAGAAAATTAGGTATTTAAGGGGTGAAATAATCTGCCAAAGTTTCACTACTAAGAACTAAGTGACTAAGAGTCCTCCAATGCCAAATCTAACGCTCTTAATCATAGTACTATACCGTCTCTAGCTGTGACTATTTAGAAGACTCAAGAGAATTTTGGAAGATGCATCCAAATACATTTACACAGGTAACATAGAAATAAATCTGTGAAGTCTTAAAGTACTAAAGACTTTAAAAAGGCAATACTGGTTAGTACATTACTGAATTATTATTCCAATAAATAACAATAGTGTTTTCTCACATAAATCTTTCACTGGTCAATCAAGATCCACTATCCTAAAGTGTTATACTACACCAATTTTCAAGATTTTCAGAGCACCAGCCTATATCTCATGTGCTTCTAACGGAACAAGAGAATACCCAGCATCCATTCCACTTTATTAAAAATATAAACAATGAGCACATATCTAACATACTGCCATTTATAGTGATAATTATAAAAATAGGAGGAAATTTTTTAAAAATAGTGCCCTATCTTTGTATTTCTTATCATAAAGTAATGTTTTAGAATCTGTAACTGCAAATCACTAGTAAAAAAAATTCTAAATGAAATTATGATTTTTGGCACAATCAGCAAATTATATCACATATTTAAGATAAAAGTATTTTTTAGAATCTTGGTAAAACCATATAAAACAGTACAGTGGCCAGGCGCAGTGGCACATGCCTGTAAACCCGGCAGTTCAGGAAGCTGAGGCCCTAAGTAACTCAGTGAGACCCTGTCTCTAAATAAAATATTTAAAAGGGATGGGGATGTGGCTCAGTGGTTAAGCAGTCCTGGGTTTAATCCCCAGTACCAAAAAAAAAAAAGTACAGTGTTTGTTACTTACTTTTCTTCCCTTTATTTATGTGCCTTCAACTAAAGAAAAAAACCAGGAAGCAGCTTCCTCTTCGCGTATTATTCCTGTTCCCCAAATTTGAAAATAAGAATCAAATATCTACAAAAGGACAGCGAATTTTTTCTATACAGGACCAGATAATAAACATTTTAGGTTTTGCATGACATGTGGTCTCGGTCACAACTACTCAACTCTGCCATGGTAGTGCAAAAGAACCCACTCTCAATACATAATGAGCTGAGTGTGCTTGTGTCTCAATAAAGTTTTATCAGAAGAGGTGGTGGGCTGGATTGACCCACAGACAGTAGTTCCTTAAGACCTGATTCAAACTGCCCTTCCAACTATGTACCTATCATCCTACTAACTCATGAGACAATAACAAGCACATTATTTCATTGCATTTTCCTTCCAAAAACACTGGAGATTATGCATCAGATTCCTATTAAAACACAATGCTTCATACAGTATGATAAATGTTTGGAATTCCTTTTATTTTTGTACCAGGGACTGAACCTAGTGGCACTTAAACACTGAGCCACATACCCAGCTCTTAAAAAAAAAATTATTTTTAATTTTGAGACAGGGTCTTGCTAAGTTGCTTAGAGCCTCGCTAAGTTGTTGAAGCTGATTTTGAACTTGCAATCTTCCTGCCTCAGCCTTCCTAGACGCTGGGATTACAGGCATATACCACTGCACCCAGCCCTATCATAAAGAATTCCTACAAGGTTATTCCACCAATATCAAAATTGAAGAAGTTATTTATTTTTAATAACCTTGCTGTATTGGTAAACTTCATAATCACCAAAATGACGCGGAAACACAACAAAATGCTCCATTCTTATTATTACTGCTTTTGAAAAAATTCTTTCAAACATTAGAAATACCAAATTTGCTTTAGGTTTTGAGAATTGAATTTGAGCATTAGCATACTAAACTTGAATGATTAATTTTCATTTACTATGAGAGCAAATTACTACTGTAGATATATCAGGCACAATATAGATACCTACTCTCTACTCTGAAAATAAAAACTTGTCAGAAAGTTTAGAAAATTTCACTTTTGTTTCACAGAGAACAATGCGGAAGAGAAAGTGAAAAGGGAAAATACTGATAGAGTGATCTACAAATACCTAATGAATTAAAGTCAACAATAAAGAAGTATATATAAAAAAAATTCTCCCTCACCTTGCTGTTTAACTGTTTTACTGAACACTAGGTGTATGGATAGAACAGAAGAAGTAGGGGGATATATATATACACTCGAGTTACAAGCAAATTTACACTAAGGAGGAATCTACAATTATTCTATAATTGTATAAAATTTGCAGCTGCTCTCTTCAAAGACAGAAATGGGAATTACCATTTTACCTTCTATTTCCCATTTACTTATTTCAAAGGCAATTAAGGACTTTGTGAATGAATGAATGCATATTTTCAGCCCACAGGGTAGTGTTAAATAATAAGTATAACCACAGTAGTGTAATAAGCATTAACCTTAATGGATTTAATAGTTAAGGCATCAGAAAATAAATTAAAATACTCAAAGGTAATTTTCTCACTTAAAGCTGTAAAACTTTACTTTTGTACATTCAACAAGTTAAAAGAGAGGGTCATTAAAAACATTAGATGTTTTAAAGAATGAGGTGTTAAATATAAGATCATAAGCAAAGAGTATTAGATATACTCAAAATTTTTTCTATCACTATTTAAAGAGAATTTTCCCAGACTAACATATGGCTTTCTATGGAAAATATAAAATCGTACATTTAATAATCTCCTACGATTTGCTTAACTCACTTGGGAAGTACCCTTAATTTAGATTTAAAATTATTGCATGACATTTTATAAAATGTCAAACTACATATTTGATATAATGTTGAGAGCTACATTTATTTATCATGTAGGCCCATAATATAACCATGACCGCTACAACATGTCTTTTAGGAAATCTCCAAACTCCAAGTCCAAATTTAGGAAAGATCTGCTATTATAGATTAAGTTATAGTTTAATTGGATTTCCAGTTTCCCATTCGTTTTTATTTCAATTTCACCTATAAGGGATGTTTGGTTTTATGTTTTGTTTTGTTTTTTAGTACCAGGAATTGAGCCCAGGGATGCTTAACCACTGAGCCACATTCCCAGCCCATTTTTTTCAATTTTTTATTTTGAGACAGGGTCTTACTAAGATGCTAAGGCTGGCCTTGAACTTGCGATCCTTCTGTCTCAACCTCCTAACCTGCTGGGATTATGGGTATGTACCGTCATACCCATATAAGCAATGTTTCTTAAATTCCATATATGAGTAAAGATAATACTTTAAAAATTACTTACAGTAAATATACGTCTGCCAGTACGGTCAAAAGTTACACAGTACACAGACGACAAGTGTCCAAGAATTCGTTTATGCATCTTCATGTGCTGATATACTGCAGTTGGAACAAGTCGCTCAAGTCTGTATTTCCCATTCAGCTTCCTTGAAAACAGTGTATCAGCTACCAAGAAAACGGGGGAATATAAAACAGTTAAATTTTCTTATCATTTCAAGAGTTCACACATTTCAATTTGTCATATGTTTGTAAAAATAAAATACTTTCTAATATATATGGCTCCTAGTTAAGAATCTCAAAAATAGTCAATAAAAACATATTATTTTACCTCAAATAAGTTAGTCAGGCACTACTCTCATTTTGTAAATTAGCAAACACAATTAAATGACCCCTCTAAAGTCACATAGTAAGGCACGAAGTAGAATTAAAACCCAGACTTATTTACTCATTGCCTTCAGCTCCCTAAGAACAAAGAGCAGTTTTATATTATTTCTTTAAAAGACCTCCAAAAGATAGTTTTTCTTACAAATGCAGTTAAAACTGCAATTTAGAGATTTTTTTGATCAACCGATATTTGAACACTCTAAATAAGCCACACAGAATGATGTTTAAGAAAACTCTGAAACAAGTGTAGACAGAGAAATAAATCACTTACTATTATTAAAAAACAGTAATTAAATTAGGGATCTTGTCAAATTTGATTCCTTTTTTGGAACTCACTAGCTCCCACTTTTCAATTAATTAATTCATTCATTCACTCATTTATTCTAACCGTCTTTAAAGATCTGACTTAAACTTATCTTCTGCCTCTAAGCTGGATGTTGACTCTAGTCCAAAATGATCTCTTTTATCTAAATTACTACTGTATTTATTTTCTATACTGTTAAAAAACTTATGGACAAAGAAGGTGCTCAATAAATGTGTTGACTGATCTGTAGGCACATCAATAACCTATAGATTATCTTTTTTTTAATTAGTTTATTTAATTGCATTTCAAGTTTTTCCATTTCTATGGTTGCAAACCAGATAAAGTCACACCAATTGTGTCTTCATACATGCACCAAGGATAGTGATGACGATCTCAATCAACCATCTTTACTATACCCATTCCCCTTTCCCACCCCCCACCTCCCCCATGCCGCGTCCAGAGTTCCTCTCTTAATACGAAGGTACTGTGCCTGACATACAACCTACATTGAATATTTAGCACTATACTTTCTTACTTGAATTTAGTTCCAAAGAAAAATATATATACACAAAATACTATAAAATATAAAATTGGTAAAGTTCAAGGTAATTTGTTGGTGATTTATTACTACTGGTGGTAAAAAAGAAATGTTATATATTGTTTGGTATTTAAAAGTACAACTGAATAATGTTGAATTTGAGGAAGACCAGACCAAATCAAATACATAATTTCTACAAGAGCAGAAAGGAGAATAACCTGGGACTCCCAGTCAATGGACTCACATTTTCTTTTATATACCAATACTATAATGTCCATCTTCCCTACTAGATCTTAACTACCTTAATAATAAACAGAAATTCTCTATTATTTCTCATAACTGAGTATAGAGCCTTTTAAACAAAAAAAGTACATAAATGAATCAGTTAAAATACACAAAATGGTTCAACTTAATTTATAGCTGTATGTCAGAGAAGCAAATAGTTATACTCTTTCTAATAAGAGTATAACAACCGGATTTTTGAGTAAAAAAAAGGAAGTGTTTCTTAGATTGTGGTAATGTTTAAAATTTTATTAAACTAGAATGTCAATTTTTAAAATGAGCATAATTAAACATATGAGGACACAAAGGATTAAGTTCTTTATATGACACTATTTATGGTTTTAACCTTAAATTGAGTAGCATATATGACTTTGTTTTAAAAGTACACGTACTATCTTGAGTACAATGATGGAAAATATTCTTAAACAAAGCCTGTCAAAGCAACTCTAAATCCTTTTCACTTGGCAAATTCTTTCTTATCCTACAGGGCCAGAAAGGTAGCTCCTGCAGGACGACTGTGATGAATTTCAAATGCATCATCCTAACTTGTTGCCCTTTTACATCACTTCTCTCTCAAAACTGCAGTGTTTTTCATCATTCAGAATAAGCCATCAACTTAGTATGACCCTGTATAAACTTGTCTCCTATTACCTCTCTGACCTCATCTGCTACATTTCCCACCTTGATCTGCTCTATCCATGCTAATCTCCCCCATTCTTCCAACACATCAGATATGCTCCTAACTTAGGAATTGGCTTTTTGCCTCTGTCTAGAATGCTATCCACTTTTAAGTGTTCTCTCAGATGCTTATTAATTTCTCAATTAAGCCTAAACACATTATTGTCTCAAGAAAGCCTAAACTCAGCCCATTGAAAATTACAGCCTACTCTCTAACACCTTCCTTGACCCACCTTTCTGTAGCTCTGTATTTGTTTTTTTTTTTTTTCCTATATTTGTTCTTTATCATTGGTCACCTGATACTACAAATTTATTTGCTTATTATGTACCTTTCTTGTTTCCTACCTCCTTGCACTACAACATGACAAACTCCATGTGGGAAGGATTTTTTGTTCTGTTTTATATATCAAGTAGAATAAGAGCTGAAAATTGTGGCTGGTGTTTAATAGATGATCCATGTATATCAGGCAAATAAACAAATAAATTACATAGTAATAAAACAATTAGGTTTAGGAATAAAACAAAAATGGAGGATTTCTTTATCTGACAGAGTAAAAACTCCAAAATGTCTCTTAACTATTACTTCATTTCAACTGTCCTGTTACATGTACAGAAACTTGCAGAGGAGGGCAGAAGTAAAAGCATGTTATGGTTTGGATGTGAGGTGTCCCCCAAAAGCTCACATGTGAGACAATGCAAGAAGGTTCAGAGGAGAAATAATTGAGTTTTAAGAGTCTTAATCCAATCAGTGAATTAATCCCTGATAAATGAAGTGGCTGGAGGTGGTAGGACTTGGGGGCGTGGCTTTGGGGCATATATTTTGTATCTGGAGAGTAAAAACCCTCTGCTTTCTAATCATGTAAGCTGCTTCCCTCTGCCACACTTTCTTGCCATGATGTTTAGCCTTACTTCGAGCCCTGAGGAATGGAGCCCATCGTCTGTGGACTAAGACCTCTGAAACTGATAGCCCTCAAATAAACCTTTCCTCCTCTACAATTGTTCTGGTGGGTCCTTTTAGTCAAAGCAGCGAAAAAGCTGACTAAAACAATACATTTACTCAATTTTCTCAAAATAGATCAGTAAATAAAATACAAATTTCAGAAATCACTGTTATTCATTTGAAGTATCAGTTCCTTTTAAGTCTAAAGTAAAAAAGGAACAAAATAGTGAAAACTGTCATATGTAAGAATTCAGAGCAGTCTTTATGTACACAACTCTACAGAACTAATCACCAGAGATAAACCAAAGACCCACAATTTCTTAAACATAATTAGCTGTAATGATAAGTATATCTAGCCAGTGGCTTCTTATCTATTACTTCTCTAGGTATTAAGATGACAAATCAAACTCCCAAGTCACTTCTTATTAGTCCACATCTAGTTGTTTTTCAAGAATTGATTTATTTCTCTAAATCACAATACCAATGCATACTCAGTTTAGAAAATAGCAGCATAAATTAAAGAATCCTTAATTCTACTACCCAAAACACTTTATAAATTTTGAAAAGGATTTCCTTATAAATAGCTTTTTTTTTTTTTGGCACCAGGGATTGAACTCAGGGGCACTTGACCACTGAGCCACATCCCCAGCCCTATTTTGTGTTTTATGTAGAGACAGGGTCTCATTGAGTTGCTTAGCACCTCGCCATTGCTGAAGCTGGCTTTGAACTCATGATTCTCCTGTCTCAGCCTCCCTAAGTGCTGGGATTACAGGCTTGCGCCACCGTGCCCGGCTATATAAATAGCATTTTAATAGCTATACTCTATTCTTTAATAAAAGAGAGACTTTAACAGATTTGTGTTATAATCTGACACTATGGAGACTTTATGCAAGTTACTCTTTCTAAACTTCAATTTCTCCAGTTACATTACTAGGAAAACATTTCCATTTTCCACAATACACTTGGCTTTCATATTTTGTTGTTATGACATCCCAGAGTTTTACATAATCAATTCAATCAATATTTTTACTTTCCTTTGTGATTCCTTCTTCAGTTTCAATATGAAGAGTCTTCCTACTAGACAACAGTGCAATAAATATCCACTTAATGTTTCCTTGTACTTTTTTGTGGCTTAAAGTTCTCATTTAACTTTTTAATACATCTGTGATTTTAATACACACTATTGAGTCTCTAAAGGTATTTTTCATACCCCAAATATATACACACACACAAATGTAATCACAATATATATAAAAATGTAATTTACACACACACACACACACACACACACACACACTAGGCCAATGACATGCCTTAAAGTTTATTTATATGCCACTACCAAAATTTCACATACTTAATAATGTTTTAATATCTGGGTATTCCCCTTCATTTTGAGTCCATTTTAAAATGTCTTATTCTTGATTAATTAATTAATTTTGTAGATAACTACAAAGTTTTTAAAGAAACTTGTCAGAAATGTAAAATCTAAAATCATTTGTTGGCAAAGAACTGCCATTTTTTAAAGTATTATTTTAGTTGTAGATGGACACAATACCTTTCTTTATTTATTTTTATGTGGTGCGGAGGATCAAATCCAGTGCCTTGGTCACACTAGGCAAGCACTCTATCACCGAGTCACAACCCCAGCCACAGAACTGACATTTTTTTAATCCAGGAACTTTCTTTCTACAGGCTGGGTCCAAGTTTTCAATGCAGACAATTTTATAAAAAGATAAACATAATCAAAGCTGCCGTAGTTTCTCTCACTATACAAATATGTACCATTTGAACAAGTTCATAAAAAGAGGGGGTAGCTACCATAAAGGGGCATCTATAATAACCTTAGCAATTACCTTTTTGATAGTAGAAAAATACATGATAAAAATAAGTACTAATGCAGAAATACCATCATCAACTTCCTCCAAAACATGTAGACTCTTCCTCCTTTTGCATGTACTATACAAGCACACAGATAAAACCCAATTATTCAAGATCAAAATTAATCATAATTTTTAAAAAGAATTTTGAAAAACTAAAATCACTATCAAGTAACAAAAATGCAGAGTTTACTATTTTTTCTTGTTATTTTGTAACTGTAAAGGGCAATAATATGCTATATAGTATCTACTCCAATGTAGGAAAGCTGTTTCGCCTTAACAATCAAAATTAGAGGGCCCAAGAAGTAGTGACTATAACATCTACCAACTCATGAGAACAGTCCTGCTGATAATCTAATGAATGAATTCAAGAAGCATGTAGCTTTAGATTCCAAAACCTAGAGAAACAATTTTTGTGACAGAAAAATTAGATGAAGAAGCAACAGGGAGACAGAATGTTTAAATCAGAAGGTATCTCAGCACAATTTGGGGCATTTTCTGATACAGAAAACTGAGTGCTCAAATAAGAAACAATATCAGGACATTTCACCAGAAAGTTGTTTGAAACAATTATTAAAGTCAAAAAATTATTATTTTTTAATACCATTTTGACTAATTTTATTCTAGCTGTGCTTCTGGTTAAAGAAAACAATTAGAATAAAGGCTCCCAGGTTTTGAGTAAAATGTAAAAGTAATTATGAATTTATGATATATAATATGAAAACACAGAAAATGTTCCTCAATTAAAATACAAAAGAGTGAACTCTGGATAATCAGTATCTGGGCTTCATTTTAATTTCCACAATCTACATTAATAAAGGTTTTCTAAATATGAGACTAATAATACATTACTATAAGACAAGGAAATCTATAAAACTAAAATTGAATGAACTACAAAAATAGTAATTAAGAGTACATGAAAATAAATTACAAACTGAATTTATTTCTCGTACATGCCACATTTAAATTTAGATGGTAATTAGATTTCCCAGAGAAATAATGCTATAGTCATGACCAAACACTCAGAGAGCAATGGTCATGGGTGTTGGTAGTTTCAGAATTTCTATCAGATAAATGTACTATAAAACATAAAGCATTTAACAAAGCATAAAATTACATGAAATGTTATTTGTTTTAAAGAACCACAAAAGTGTCTAATGAAAAAGAGGT
>PVHX01000352.1:174536-208863 GCA_004024805.1 Geosciurus inauris | reverse complement strand
ATGCTATAAATAAGGTCAGTAAATGTCAAAATACAATGCAAAATAAAATGTAGGGAAAAAAGATGTATAATCTGGTAAAAAAAGATATGTATAACATAAGCGATTCTGGTACGCAACAGATTGGCAAAATACTGGCTAATATTTTCTGAGTGCTATATTATATGTCAGACATTATTCAAACCACTTTACATATATTCTCATTTAATCCTCAACCAACCTTGAAGATAAATACTATATATTATCCCAATATGGGACTATTCTTACCAATAAAACATCTGAAAGATAAAACATAACTTTCACAGAGGTGAAGACCATGTTTGATACAAGCAGTATGATGCCAAAACATGTACTCTATATGTACTATTACAGGGTAGCATTGGGCACAAATATTAGGGGGAAAGATTTAAAGGAAACATTCCAAAGTATTAACAGAAGATAACCAGTGAGAACAATTTTGGAGCTCTTCTGTTTTCCAAGCTTTCTTCATTGGGCATGTGTTCATTCTAATTTACTTTTTAATTAAATAAAATACAGCTCTACCTACTTCAAGAAACTTAAAAGGGCAATAAGAAAAATCTGAAATGTCTGAAGAGATTAACTTAAATTCAAAGACTAATAAAAAAAGACCCAGGGATAAAGATGCAAAAATTAAACATTATTAAAAAAATTAAAAACTACACAAAATATGTGAATATGTATTATACTATAGAGAATGACCATTGCCAATTTGACACTGGCTTGAAACACAAGATGCTATAAAGAATTCATGTTTCGATTAGAAAGACATAAGATAATCAATTTTGTTTTAAAGCTTTGCTGTACCTCTGGGTTCAATTCCCAGTACCATACATACATTAAAAATCTCTCCCTTTGAGAGTTTTTTGTTTTGTTTTGTTATTGAGGTACTGGGCGTGACTGAACCTAGGGCCTAATAAATGCTAGGCAAGTATTCTACCACTAAGCTACTTCCCCAGCCCTCCCATTGATTTTTTAAAGTAAAAAAGAGAAAAACGTCAAAGATAATGTAGGAGGAAATAATTTAAGGAAGAACATGTAATTCACTGTAGAACCACAATGGAAAGGCTTGCCACAGAAGTTTTGAAGTTACTAATACAGAAAATGACAGAAAATGACAAATTAGCAGAAAATGACAAATAAATGATCATATTTCAAGAGTCAGAGGTAATCTATAAAATAATTCAACAAATTGGTCTATTTCTATAGCACCATCCAGTCTTTTTATCAGCAACTACCAACTGACCAACAAAGGAGCAAGACAAATAAAATAACACCTTCAGTAAAAGTAGGAAAGAGCAACATCAGAAGGATAATCCTCTAATTAGTTTTTTGTTCATTAAAAAGGGGGGACAAGTAATGGGGAATAGAAGACTATAGGGGAATAATCAACTGGGTAACACAACACCCACTAAATGCTTCTCTCCTTATTTTACTATGCTAACTAAAATAATTTGTACACAAAGTAACTACTCTCCAAATAATTCATATTCATATTTTCAGTTTTAGTGTTTCCTTATACCTGTTTGAAAAGGTACAAGGTATTTTTAAGATATAGCAGGTATCATTAAAGATGAGTAATATATAAAAAAGTGAACTAAAATATTACCTGAAGTAAAATACAGAAAGTAAAGATATCATGATCTCAAGAAGCAAGCTCAAAATTTCATGAACCAAGTACATAATACGCACATCAAAAAAGGGCAGACAGGCCAGGCACAGTGGTACACGCCTGAAATCCCAGCAGCTGGGAAGGCTGAGGCAGAAGAATCACGAGTTCAAACCCAGCTGCAGCAAGTGAGGCATTAAGCACTCAGTGAGACTGTCTCTAAATAAAATACAAATTAGGGCTGGGGATATGGCTCAGTGGTAGAGTGACCCTGAGTTCAATCCCTGATACCAAAAAAAAAAAAAAAAAAAAAAAAAAAAAAAAAAAAAAAAAAAAAAAAAAAAAAAAAAAAAAAAAAAAAGGAAGAAAAGAAAAAAAGGGACATACTAATTACGAGAAATATTATTTATTCTTCTCCTTTTATTTCCTGGAAACTAGTCTGTTGCTATTTCAAAACACTACAACAGTACAATATTTCCAGTATTATACCTTTTTTACGATTATTTCCTTTACC
Source organism: Geosciurus inauris (assembly GCA_004024805.1). Lineage (NCBI taxonomy): Eukaryota > Metazoa > Chordata > Mammalia > Rodentia > Sciuridae > Geosciurus > Geosciurus inauris. Next base: position 206,725 of record PVHX01000352.1, on the reverse strand, counting down.
ATTTTTAAAATTTCCTTCTAGTTTAGTGGTGCTACGGACTGAACCCAGGGTCTCATGTGCATGTTAAACATACACTCTACCACTGAAGTAAACCTAACAACCCATATTTATTTTTCTTTTAAATAAAAAAGTATTTTAAGTTATGTAGTTTTATGTCAAACATTTCAGTCATTCATTTTGGAGTCAACAAACATTTATAGAGCACCTATGAGCCAACTATGGGCTAAAGAATGCAACCAGGGGAAAAAAGACATGGTACTTAGCCCTCATGGAGACCGCAGTCTATCGGGGAAGAAAGACATGAAACAAGGACTTACAACAATGTTAAGTGCTATCAAATAGAAGATATAGGGAAATCTTGAAATATAAAGCAAAGGGTTCTAAACATATGGGAGGCAGTTTATCAGAGTCCAGGCAGGCATCTCTGAAAAGAAGACATTTAGACTAAGACCTGAAAAATAAACAGCCAAAGAATACTGAAGAGAGGGGAGCATGTGCCAGGTTGAAGAACAGCATGTACAATGGCCCGAGGCACTAAAGCAGCATACTGTTGAAGAGACTGAGAAGGTAGGGCAGAATGTAGATGCCTTCTAAGCTATGTGAAGCATTTTGACTAAATTCCAGTAATAATATGTTTAAGAGTTTTAGGAAGAAAAGAATGGGATAATATAAGATTTGCTTTGGGATAACTAATTGCAGTTTTCTCTCTTGCCCACAATGAGAAAGGATCAGAAAGGATATAACTAAAAGCAAAAGCTAATTTAGCAAAAGCAGCCCAGGATTTCAAAAAATAAAATTTCATTTCAGAAAAAATTTAACTGGTTTACTATCAAGATTCTTACAGTTTTCTCAAGGAATTAAATATCTCCTCTTAAATTTAAGGATTTATGTGGCAATATATACTTGAAAGAATATACCATGTTTTATTGTTTCTAGAGTACATAAGAAAATTGAGGCACAATTTAAAAGACTGCTATATCCAAATCAACAAATGGACACAGCTGGCTCAACATTAACACAAAGAAATTCATAAAGGATGCTGGAGTCGTAGCTCAGTGGTAGAGTGTTTGCCTAGCATGTGTGAGGCACTGGATTCTATTCTCAGCACCACATATAAATAAATAAAAAATAAAAGGTCCATTGACAACTAAAAAAAATATTTTAAAAAAGAAAAATTCACAAAGGCAAAAGGGGCTATGTAAATGTGATATAAAGTTAAATGTGTAAGATATAAAACAAAATAACCAGAGAACTAACTGAATTATCTCCCTAAGCTTTGGTTTCTCCATTAATAAAGTGGGGGTACCATACGGAGTTGTTGCGGAAAAGCAAATAGTACAAAATGTTTTGCAAACTCCAAAGTATTTTATACCAACATTCTGTAAGTACTGACCCTCAACAATCAAATCATTAGGTATTATAAAAGTAAATCTACCTGATCATAGTTTCTCTTCTAATCTTAAAGACTTTTGTGTTGGGCATGGTAGCCCATGCCTGTAATCCAGCAATGTGGGAGGCTGAAGCAGGAGGAGTGCAAGTTCAAAGCCAGCCTAAGCAATTTAGAGAGGCCCTAAGCAAATCAGTGAGACCTTGTCTCAAAATAAAAAAGAAAAAGGGCTGGAGATGTGGCTCAGAAGGTGAGTACCTCTGGGTTCAATTCCCTGGTACCAAAAAAAAAAAAAAAAGAAAAGTAAACAGACTTTTGAAAGATACCCCTTTCCCCCCTCTAGCTTCCTTAAGAAGCTGAAAATTGTTGCTCAATTTTTATCAAGATCTAAGACTGATTATGAACTTCCTAGTTTCAAAAGATATCTAGAAAAATGTTCAAATCCTTTAATTCAAAGGATCCCTAAATAAGAGACCTCATTAGAATATAAAAATTTGCTTCATTTACAAAGATATAAAATTGAACATAAACTTAATAAATCATTCTGGGAATATATGGAGGGGGAGAAACGGCAAGTGTTTCTTAAATTATACTATCAAAATTGCTAGCCAGATAAATCATGGGGGTAGAGCATCCTTCATGTCTATAACCTAAAAGCACATTTGATTTTATTATTTACCAAAAAAATTAACACACAGCTACAAGAATAGTAATTTAAACTTACTTAGGGAAACTGTCATTCTTCAAAGTTTCATCCCCTTTTTGGTCAACCATAATTTGAAAAGAAATTTAAGCAAAAGTAAAATCTCTTTCATATATTTGGTATTTTGTCATAATCAACATTCACATTATTTCCCTGAAACAAACGAATTCCCCTTCCCCCCAAAAAATACAAATACATCTTGGAAGTCTGTTTTTGAAATGAAAAAAAGAAAAAAGAAAAGAAAAGAAATAGAAGACTACAGAACAAAAGGAGAAGAAAGTTAAGAAAACTAAAACCATGCCAAACGGAAATATAAAGACTATTTAGGGAAAAGATTAAAAAAGACCAAGACAAACAAAGAAAATACTTAAATCGGAAATAATTAGATAAAAACACAAACTATAGAACCATTACACTAAAATTATGATTAGGAAAGCAGAAGAAAATGTCTTGAAAGAAAAAAATGGTTACTAAAAAAACAATAATTAAGTAACAAGTAGATACCTAAGTAGGAATGAAGTATGAACCGAATAAAAGAGAAAAAGATTGAATAAAGAATATTAGAGAAAAAAGTAAGTGATAAAGGAATAAAAACCATGTATATTTAAAATCTTATAATTTACTGATATGTTAAATAATGTCAAATTAATGACGTTAAATTTTATAGATTTATAATATGAAACCACCTAACAAGTAAGAAATATATTTTTTTATATTTAAAAAATTAAATAAATCGAAGAGTCTAGGGGAAAAGTTTCCTGATTGAATAAATGTTAAACAGAATAATTCAAAGACAGTTTTAAAAATATGGCAAAATATAGCACTCAAAATGAGAAGGTAGACTTTTCTTCAAAGATTTGCATATAGTTTTAAGTGACTCCTTGCTGCCTTTGTTCAAACTAGTTTCATCAGGTAATCTCAGAATTTTAAATATAGACCAGATTTCATACTTATTAGATATCTGGGTAATAATATTATTTAAGGCAAAGTTATTTCTTTACACTACAACATTTCTAAGAAACAGGTTCCCCAAAACTCATTATTCTCACCCACCAAGACTAGAGAACTTAACAGCAAATTTGCACAGAAAAATAAGTAAAACAAAGTAAGTATATAGGTAAAAATTCCAAAAAAAGATGAGAAATGGAAGATCTAAAAATAAAGGTTTATTTTGCTAATATAGTAAATGTAAGAGAAATGCAAAGAAATCATTAAAAGATTGCTTTAATATATTGTAATTTATAATAAAGCATGCATTAAATGAATATACAAATTTAACTTTAAAATCTCTCTATATAATTTTGAATCCTTTCCTGATTTCCCTCTACCCATGGTTGCTTTATTACTGAAGTAAAATTATATACAGGCAAATAGAGAATAAACTATAGCTAAAAATAGGCATAATGTAGATAATAAGGAGGTAATAGAAAAGGTATTATTGGAAATTCATTAATATCTATGAAAGTAAATGCTGCTATGCCAAGTATATACTCACATATCTCTTCTTCAGTAAATGAATAACAAATTAGTAAAAAGAACAGATTGAGCGTTGGGGTTGTAGCTCAGTGGTAGAGTACTTGCCTATCATGTCTGAGGCCCTGGGTTCAATCCTCAGCACCACATATAAATAAAATAAAATAAAGGTATTGTGTCCATCTACAACTAAAAAAATTTAAAAAAAAAAAAAAAAAGAACAGATTGATAGAATCTTTTGGTTGTTTTTTATTATGGTTTTTGTTTTGAAAACAATATTAAAGAAAATGCCAAAGTGCTAGAAAATAGCTGACCACCTTGGAGGTCCTACACTAAGACTGAACTCTAATTTGATATTCACAATTTAAATCAAGGACCAGGATGTATAAAGCAATCAGAATTTATGAACAGATTATAAAATAAAATGACATAAAACACTGAGACAAGTGTCATTCTTAAATTGTACTGGTATGATTTTAATATTCCAAGTGTAATAAACTGATAGCTCAATAGCCTAATTCACTCATAAACCTTAGTATCTTAAAAATCAGGGTTTTTCTCCTACTGTAAAGTTATCCCTGGACTATCTATCTTCTTCCTACCAATTAATTTTTTTTTTTTACCCCATACTTACCTCTCACCTTTTCTTGTGCCACCCCAATGTATCAATTATACCAATTACCCACTTTTTTTTAAAATTTTTTTTAGTTATCAATGGAGCTTTATTTATTTTATTTATTTTTGTGCAGTGCTGAGAATAGAACCCAGTGCCTCACACATGGTAGGCAAGTGCTCTACCACTGAGCTACAACCCCAGCCCCTTTCATTTAATATTTATTAATGCTGAGGGGTTGAACTTATAAAGAGGAAAAAAACAACTCACTCATTCTGTAGGACCTAACAGTATATTAAAGAAAACAAAGTTAAAAGATGAAACCATGTGACAAAAACTAAAGTATGGAATTAACTATAATCACTTAATTCTACTCAATGGCATCTAAGGTTTAAAAGATGTTCATAAAATGTACAAAAAATTCAGGGACAATTCAGAAAGAAATACAAGATGTGAAGAGACAAAGGCTTAAAACAAAACAAAACCATGCCTGACTCTAAGAATTGCCAAATAATTGCACAATGCTGAAGAGCATAAGGTACAAGTGAGAAAACAGCAAGAAAAGGTCAGTTTTCTGTGCCACCTTAAAACAACTGAGACTATTTAAAGTCACTGGGGAGAAGAGTGGAGCGCATAATCATATTTGTATTTCAAAAAGCTTAGAGAAGGGTAATTTTGTCCCAGGGGTACTAGCATTGTCTGGATGCTACCATCCAGAGAGAGTGCTACCAACATTTGGTGGGTGGAGTTTAGGGATGCTAGTAATACATACAACAGTGTACAGGTAACCAGCCTATAACAAAAATTTAACTGACCCCAAATAATCACCATTACCAAGGTTAAGAAACCTTGATTAGAGATAAATTCAAGTATTTAAGAATAAGATTAAGCACAGAGGATCAAGTAGCGTATCAATTGTAGGAGTGCAAGAATTATGTTCTTATTTAGCCAGCAACTGTTCATCCTAGGTCAGAGCCAGGTATAACACAGGGATTCAACATTCACTTGTTGAATAAATAAGTAATACAAAACTCCAGGCAACAAGTCTACAAATGATTTCCAGGATTCTACTCTGGAATAGTAAGTTTCAGACAGGCAAAATTTCATTTAGTTTAAGGCAAATGTTTGCTATTCAACTTTGGAGGTCCAATAGTTAGCATATAGTTTGAAAATATCTCAAAAAATCCAATTTAGCCATCATCCTGATCTTAAATAATCCTCTTGAGTTATAACAAGATGTTCAATAAAAAATGAACAAATCCTAAGTACAGAATGATACCCAGGAATGGATCTTGGAACAAGAAATTAAAATTGGTGGAAAAACTTGTTGAGATATGAATAAGGTCTGCTATTCAGTTAACTATAATATACCAAAATTGGTTTAGTAGTTTTGAGAAATATACCAGATAATGTAAAATTATAACATTAGGGGAAACTGTGTGAGGGGAATACAAGAGCTCTTTGAACTACCTATGCAACTTTCCAATAAATAATTTCTTATTCTAAAATTAAAAGTTTGTTTTTTTAAAAAACCCGACTATCCCAACTGTGTCAAAATGTCTTATCTGGGATCTACATTAAACATTTAAATCTGTACCTTAAGAAAAGTTAAAATGTTGAGTTCTGTCTTACTTCCATTAATATTTGGTAATACTAAAATGAATGAAGAGCAAAGCAAACTTTTAAAGGTAGCCAAAAAACGGCAAAGAGGAATCAACCAAAGTCAGTATGACACTCATATTTCTAAAACGAATTCTTTTAAGCTATACTCAGCTTGAAATGATACATTGCATCACTATGCAGGAAAACTATTCAGCCACAAATAAATAGATTTTTTTCTTTCCATCATCTTCCTGTTCACAACTTTATTACAATGACTGACAAACTGTACACAAAGGTTTACTGTGATAAGATATGACACTAATCTGTGACTACATAGTCATTTTGACCAGTCTAGCTTCTCTTTAGCAATTAATTTCAAAGAAATACATAAATAGAATTTTTAAAAAGTAGGAAAAATTGGCATTGTAATACAAGAATTCCTTAATATAAAGAGGTAAGATTTTCTTAAAAACCTGAAGAGAAAAACTTTTAACTTAAAGCTTAACAATTACATAGTCTTTCAGAAAGGCACTTCAATGATCAGCTTTGTGATTAATGCTTTTACCTGAGCGAACTAGTCAAACATTTCTATGCTTGATAAAAAACTCAAGATATTTTTGTCATATTTACATAATACTCCCTATTACATGGATAATGTCAGACATTTTTCCATCTGGCCTAAAATATTTTATCTGATTTGATAAATATTTCATATCCTTTTCCAAAAAAAATGAGTAACACCAATTTTCCTGAGTGCCAAGTGTTATTAGAAAGTTTAGCTGGCAGGTTGGGGTTATGGTTCAGTGGCAGAGTGCTTGCCTCACACATGTGAGGCACTGGATTTGATCCTAAGCACCACATAAAAATAAGTAAACAAAATAAAGATATTGTGTCCATCTATAACTAAAAAGTTTAAAAATATATTTTAAAAAGTTTAGCTGGAAATAAAACACAGCATAATGGAGTGCAAGAGTCTAGGCTGAATCCTGGCTTCATGTTTCAATGAATGTGCAACCTTGGTCAAGTTACCTAATCTTTCCATGCCTCAGTTTCTTTCTCTATAAAACAAGAATAGTCCCTACCTATAGATCATTTAATATTTTAAAAAAGAAAATAAATGCAAACTGCTTAGAATAGTGGCCTTGCTCATAGTAATTACTCACAGAGTAAATGGTAAAAGAAACATTATTTACTGTGTCATTCTTACACTTCCACTGTCTGCCACAAGGCTGTATGACAATGTATTGAAAGAACAGCATAACATAGTCACCTACTTACATGGATATGAAGTTTTACAGACAGGATAAACTTCCTTACAGGGGAAAGCTCCAACAGTATTCTACCTTCCCCTTCTTTCAGGATGCCTACTCTACCTCAGTACATTTTCTACCCTAGTGCCTCAAATCCTTTTTGTTTAAATGTATGTTCTACAGTAAATTATATATTGAAATTACTATTTAACCAGGACAACCATGTTAAAAAGACAAAACATGATCATATATGATTACCCACCATGCAAATATCACATATAATTCCTCTGGAAAATAAGTCAAAGGAAATGATCCAGAACACATCACAGAAAAACAAATCTATGTAAAAGAAATAAGAAAGAGGGCAAGAGAGGCTAAAAGGAGAAAGTCTTGCGTTTGTTCAACTCAAGTCTTAGAGAAGGAAGAATGGAGCATATTATATTAAAAGATAATGGCTGAGGGGCTGGGATCGTAGCTCAGTGGTAGAGCGCTTGCCTCGCATGCGTGAGGCCCTGGGTTCGATCCTCAGCACCACATACAAAAAGCAATAAAATAAAGACATTATGTCCATCTACAACTAAAAAAAAATAAAAAAAAAAAAAAAAAAAAAGATAATGGCTGAGAATGTTTTAGTTTCCATAAGACATTATAGATTCAAGAAAGACTAATAAGCTCAAGAACAATACATAAAAGATACCAAGACATACTGTAGTCAAATTGCAAAAAATCAAGGAAAAGAAAAATCTTTTAAAGCAACCAGAGAATCACATTCAAAGTAATAACAGAAGATTTAAATACAAATATATCAATAATTACATGAAAAGGATTAAATGTTCCACACAAAGTACAAAGATTGTTATGTTTTTTAAAGCCATTTCTTATGCCATTTTTAAGAAATAAGGAAAATAAGATTTAAAAAAGTCAAAAATAAAACAATGGAAAAAGACATGTATAATCATTAATACAATTTCAAGTTTGATGTTTATCAGTAAATAATTATCCAGGAAAAAAAAAATAAGATTTGGATAGGTGGAAGGAGCGTAACATTCCCAGCTAGGCAGGCAGGAGAGTGGAAGCTGGGGAAAAGGCTATGATTAAAATATGAAGGTCTCTGAAAGTCAAGAGTTGACTTAATGGTAGATTAAAACATTATAATATTAAAACATTAATTAATATGCATATTAATAGTAAATATAATATTTAAATATTAATATGCAGTTTTATAGGGAGGAATTATAATATTTATGATTTTAATATTATATTTATAGTACTAAAATATTATCATTAACTTCTTCATACTCTCTTGAATAGAAGAAAAAGACAGTAAAGGGAGAACTGAATAAGATTACTATTACAGTGTTACGTAGTATGCTGGAAGGAAGAAAGGTGGAAAATAAAAGCAATTAAGTCTAGTTCAGAGGATGCTATGTAAGACAAGAGTCTGGAAGTAGTTGAGGTGAAAGGAATACTGAACTCAAGAGGAAGACCTATCAGCAACAGTTCTCCTTTGAAACTTTGCAGACAAAAATATGCACAAGACTTACAGATAACCAAACTGCTTTTGTTTTCTTCAATAACTAATCTGAATTATGAAACTGATACCTACTAACTCAACCTAATAACATCCACTTTAGTAAAAAAAAAAAAAAAAAAACTAAAAGAGCTAATTAGCTTACACAAGGAACAATGTATACGTTTCATACTTACACATTATGACTTTGTTATTAAAACTATTAATATAAGAAAAAATCTGATAGTTTTTTCCTCTTTGAATGCTGATGCACATAATATGAGGTTCTGTGATAGCACAGTAATTAAAAAACCTTTTTATTTTCAAATACTCTTTACCAAGAGAATGTCAATTACAAAGTGAACTCAAACAACTCACCGATGCTGGGTGGGCTACCATAGTTAATAGGTGACTCAGGTGGTCTTCCACAATGCAATGCAGCCAGAGCAGATCCTTTCCATACGACATGCTTGCAGCCTATTAAACACACAGATTTTCATGAAACAAAGATAGGACACAAAAACAAAGTGAGAAAAAGAATGTCTAAATCATACTAGAAAATATTCTTACTTTTATTTGTACGCAGCAAGGACTGTCTTCCAGCTCCTAATAAAGTTTGTACTCCAGGAACACTTTGAGGAATTTCTTGTTCAAGAAGTGGTCCTAGTCGATGACATATCTGCAGCAAGTGATCAGGTGCTAGATGTCTGTAATACTTCACCTATTATGTAAAAGACAAACATAAAAATATTTGCTATAAAGTGATATAACTCTTTACATTAAATAAAACATACTTTTAAATATGTAATCTGTTCTGGCTCATCAATATTTTGTTTTACTTAGGTAGAATGTAAAACCAGTTGTTTCATAAAAAATAGTTGCACTACCATCACTTAGTCCACTGGGTACAAAAAAAAAGCTAAAAACGAATGTAACCTAAATGTAGCAAGTTATATGAATTAACAGATGCTGGTCAATGACCACACTAAAGAATGAAAAACATAGCATTATATATTTCAGTTTATCACTTGGATTTTTCAAGAACTTTAAGAAACAAAGAAAAAATCATCCAACTATAAAAGACAATAAATGTTTTGAGATCCTGATATAAAAAATTCTCCAGAATAAGAATTAAATAATGGATAAGTCTATATTCTCATTATAAAATTTAAGAACACTTAATGTCTACACTGAATTTTATAATTTACTGAAAGTCTTTTATAAAAGGCAAAATTCCAACCTTGCTTAGGCAAGTTTCAAATAAAAAATAAAGCTACCTACTATAAAAAGTTTGAGCACTTTAGAACAACTACAAAACACTGCTTAATTTATGCTAGGATTTGAAACCAAATTATGAAATGCTAAATTTATTTTCTTGTCTTTAAAGAAATAAGCAGCATTCACACAATTTAAATGGAATTAAATTAGAACAAAAATACACTATTTTATTACTTTAGCTCTCAAAATATAAAATATATCTCATTTAAGTACCCAATTATACTACTAAAGGTGTTTTCAAAGTATGTTCTGAGAACCCCTGGAGGTTCTGCAGGTGAAAACTATGAATACCATTAATACTCCATTTCCTTTTTACCACATATCACAAAGACTGAATGTAAAAACTGATATGGGACTCTAATAGTCCTCTACTACTAGACATTAAAGACTGACAAAAATGTAAAACAATGCCTCTCCTCACAGATACTTTTATAACATTTATACTATTATTTTTATTAACATGAAAAGTATTCATTAGGTTTCTAATGTGTTAAATGTTAAGTCTCTATTATGGTAAATACCAATAAATTATAACTCATATAAACAAAGGGACCTCAATAACATTTAGTGTAAATGGATTTTGAGACCAAGAAGTTTCAAAACTGCTCTCCATGAGTTTTTAAGATGAATGTCTTACGATAACACTAATGAGGCAGTAGATAAGGAGTGAAACCATTTCATTCCATCCTGTATTATCTGTTATACTCAACTGCACAAGATCATGAATGATGTTCTTTCGAAGTTGGTTAATACACATCCCCCTAAGCTGGAGTCAAAAAGGGAAATCCACTTTATCCTTCATCATAACATACTGCTGTTGTGGATAACATGGAGTCATATTGTCAGACTTTCATCATTTTAAACTGTAGAGTCCAGAGTAGGTAGTCCAAAAGTATTGGTATAATGAATAACTTTACAAAAAGGGCTTCTAATAAAACATGCATTATGCAAATATGCACACTACATACCTAGTTGGAGAATTAAAAAGTCCACTGACATTAAAACTTCTAAGAAATCTTCAGATACATCTATTTAATTTTATTTCACCCAGTTTTCTAAACTTTATCTACAACACCCCTTTTTCCATAACATCTATCATGTTTACTTAGAACATATTCCAGAAGCCACTGGTATGATTAAATACTGACATTAGCTAGAAGAGAGGATTTTAAATGTTCTTAAGCACAAAGAAATGATAAATTTATGGTGATAGATATGCCAAATGCCCTAATTTGATCCTCACGTAAAGTACATATGTATCAAAATAGCACACTGGCCAGGTAGGATGTCTACACCTGTAATCCCAACAACTCAAGGGATTAAAGCAGGAGTTGCCAGCCTCAGCAACTTAGCAAGACTTGGTCTCAAAATAAAAAATAAAGACTGGGGGATATAGCTCAGTGGTAAAGTACCCTGGGTTCAATCCCTAGTACAAAAAAAGAAAAAAAATATATATATATAACATATATATACACACACACACACACACACTGTACCTCACAAATATGTAGAAACATTAAATGTCAATTAAAAACAAAATTTAAAAGTTACAACAGGTAACTTAAAGATAAAATTTAAATGAAAAAGTCTAGAATATTTTTAAGGTCCCTTTCAGTTCTAAACATATGTGATTATTATTTTAATGTAATTTCTTAAATGCTCAAAATTCCTTTTAAAATTTATACTTCAGCCGGGCATGCTAGTGCACGCCTATAATCCCAGCGGCTCTGGCGGCTAAAGCAGAAGGATCACGAGTTCAAAGCCAGCCTCAGCAAAAGCAAGGCACTAAGCAACTCAATGAGACCCTGTCTTTAAATAAAAAACAAAAATACAAAATAGGTCTGAGGATGTGACTCAGTGGTTGAGTGCCCTTGAGTTCAATCCCCAGTACCCCTCCCCCAAAATTTTTACTTCAAAAAAATAAAGTTTATTACTAACTTTAGTTCTGTGATGATCCTGTTTATTATCTGCTGGCAAAAACACCTTTTCAGGTACATAGCCTGAAAATCTATCTTAATAAAATATTATTAATCCACTTTGTATAAAGCTTTCTTTGATAATATAAAATATTTCAATTTTTCAAAAATCAACTTTTACTTCAGTTCTTAAACTCTTTACATTTTCTCCAGCTTTTCAGAATTTATAGAAGCTGATTCCTATGCTGGCAATCTTCTTTTTACCCACCCATTTCCATACCTCTATCTCTTTTATGTTTTAACCTATATGCCTCACTGACTTCCATGACCTATTCACAACTCTGCTCCTTCTTTATGTACATTCTTTGTGTTACTGTAGTATGGTATATTCCTTTTCAAATGTTCCTTTTCATCCCCCCTAGCACTTTGCAGTATTTATCATATTAATTGTTCTTAATGCAATTTGATACTTAAACCTCAGTAGAAATCTAATAATTGATTCTCATTCACAGAAATACACAGGTCTTAGACCTATCTGAGGATTCGAAGACTTTTTGCACTAAAACTGCTGGTTAACTTGTTCATGTCCTATGTAAAAGATATAGGACTAGACCTTGTTTACCTGTCTACATGGTATCTAATGCAATACGGTAGTTAAGTGCTTAATAAATTACTAGATAAATGAACACATGAGAATATGTAAAAATTACTACCTTCACTGCTAAAAACCTCAAAACATTTTGTCAACCCCTATGCTAGCACATAAAAATAAAGCAAAAATATTTTATATTTATACAGTCTAATATTTTATTCTAATGGTTTTAGTCACTTTTTAAAGCCACAAAACACATTTCAAACAAAATTTTTGACAAAACAGATAAAGTTACAAGTATTATGAAAGCATTCTTACTTAAGCATCAGGGATACAAATCTCAAATGTTTGACCCTATACTTGGTTCCTCTTAGCATTCTCTGAGGTATTTACCACAAGTGGTTCACAAATGGATCTCTGGAAAGAATGGCAAAAACAGACTAACAATGTTCTTTATTATCATTGCTCTCCCTAGAGATAAACTCTTCTGAGTCAGTTGTCTTCCTCGACCCTGATTTTCTAAAGATTTTCTAAAGATACGTTATCCAAGGGGGAAAAGCTGAAGCTGTTTTCTCATAAAATCTATAGGGCTACCTACATCTGTATTTATCCTGTATCTTATTAACATAACTGTCCCTCTGAATATCTGAGATCTAATCCCTCTAATGCTTTGAATCCTAATTCAAAAGTATTTTATACCAACATCTATACAGACTATCCCAAGAACCAAATTCTCTAAATTAATGGAGATCCTAAACTATAAATTAGTCTTCCATACCCCCTATGTTCCCTCCCTTTAACATCTACACCTACATTTATTTTATTTTATTTTTTTTAAATATTTTTATTAGCTGTAGATAGACACAATAACTTTATTTTGTTTATTTTTATGTGGTGCTGAGGATCGAACCCAGTGCCTCACGCATGCAAGGCAAGCGCTTTACCACTGAGCCATGATCCCAGCCCTACACCTACATTTAAACATGTTCACTCTGCTTCCAACTTGGGCAAAGAACAAAAACCCTGACTTCTATTACTCATTTCTTCCTAACCTTAATCCCCCAGCTACCACTTTCCCTTTCTCTTCCTCTTTAGAAACACGGTTTTTAAAGAATGGTCTATCTAGTCTCATTTCATCTCCCACTCTCACCTCAACCTACTCCACACAAGCTTTCACCCTCCTCACACGAGGGCTTTTTCTAAAAGTTCAATTTGTTGACATATCTATACCTTACTTACTCAGTATCTCTAACCCAGCTGAACCCGTCCTCCTTTGCAAACCCTGCTTTCTCTTAACATCTGCCATAGTCATTGACTTTCCTCCTACCTCTTTAACCACTCCTTCTCTTTGTCTCTTATAGGCTTATCCTCTTCTACCTAGCCATTAAATGAAGTTTCCTAAGGTCCTAGGTCCCAGAGCCCAAATCCAGATCCTCTTTTCCTCACAATTCTTACACAAATGGATTCCCAAATTTACATTTATTCTTAGATTTACCTATCAAACTTTATTAAGACATCTGGTGTCCTAAAACCTCCCCAAAACTCAATACTGCCCCCTAAAATGTTCCCTACCTTGATGAACATCAACACCATCTATCCATCCTTAAATGCTGACACAAGAAGTCACAATTTTTTCCACAGCTTGGGCCTCCCTCTTATCCCATCCCCAATATCCAATCAATCACCAAGTCCACTTGACTTTTTCTTCTTATCCCTAAATCTATTTACCTCTGTCTCCATAATAACAGCCTGCCCAAAAGTTCAAATCATCTTTGCAACAAACTCCATCTTCCCCATACTTACACATGCCTTCCACCTTATCCAAATCTATTTTCTATATTGCAAATAGAATTCTCTTTCCAAAACACACATCTGATCAAGTCACCCCTACCTTAAAACACTACAGAGGCTTTCCTCGCTCTTTGGATACAGATCTAAATTCTTAAAATGGTCTACAAGCTTTTTTCCCCCTTCATCTGGCACAGTCCCACTCCACTCCAGCTCTCACTCCATAATTCAGATACAATGGAATTCTTTCAGGTTCTTTACCTATATAATACATACTCTCTCTCCTGTCAGGCTTTTGCCATGTGGTACATTTTCTCCATTTTTTTTTTTTCCTGGTGGTGGTGCTGGAGATTTGAACCCAGGGCCTTGTGCATACAAGGCAAGCACTCTACCAACTAAGCTATATCCCCATCCCCACTTTCTCCATTTCTGACACCCCCCTTGTCCAAGCAACACTTCTATATGCTTCAGATATTCTCTTCAAAGTAACTTCCTTTGTTCTTTACAAAGTCTGTTTTCTCTATTGCACACTTTCTGTGATCCCTTTTTAATTCACATCAGTTAGTGATTATGCATTTAAGAGTTTTAAGATTATACATTTGATGCTTTTCTCCTCTATTTTACCAGAAACTATAAAGAAGAGGGGTCATGAATCTTTTTGCTTTCAACTATTTTACATACACACAAACACACATATAGTAAACAAATATTTTTTTAAATGAAAGTATCTTTATCTACTGCTTTTCTAAACATTCTTTATAAACATATGAATCATTTTCATATTCTTCATAAATATTAAACCATGTCACTATGATCATTTAAAATGTAAAACAAATTTCAAAAGTTAAAACTGTTGATGGCTATACATGATTTTTAATTTACAAGTTAGTAGGAACCTCATCTTTAACTTAAGCCTTTTAAGTATAACTTAACTTTTTATTTTACTAGCAAATTATTAAAAGTAACACTGTAAATCACATGGTAATAAAATCCTTAACCCATGACTATATTTGGATTCTCAGTAATGTGTTGTTTAGTAAGAATCATTACTTTCTATAACCACAGCTGTTTTCAAACTTTTAAGACATTCAACACATAAAAAGTATGATCAGATTATAAAACTAAGTATGATAAATATGATTATATATAAATATATCTGATTAAATATATATACATAAAATATATGATTAATAACCCACTAACATAGCTAACGTATTAATTCCACTGTAAATGCCAGGCCCTATGGTAAATGTGGGTAAACATTACATGTAAAAACTCAGTTAATTATTTGAACAACCCTAAAAGGTACATACTGTCACTATTCCTATTCCATAAAGAAATTCTTTCCAAAAAATACAGCAACCTTCCTATGGTCATACACAAAAGCTATATGGTAGAGATAATCAAATCAAGGTATTCTATAATCAAATCAAGGTATTCTAGCATTAGAACTTACATTCATACTATCTCATGAATTACCTGTTGCCTCAAAATATATTTATGTATTTAATGGGCAAGAGAAAAAGAAGTGACATTTTGAATAGTTGTCTACGCACATTAAACTAAGCCAGAAAAAGAAATATTTTACCATTCACTTTCACTACTAAAAAAAACTAGAATAAATGCACAAATTCCTATAGGCAAAAGAGGATTTTTTTTTTTAATCTAAGGATAAAAATAGAAGATACAACTGTAATAATATGTTGACAATCCTAAATACCCTCCAAAAATGGCTATAAGAATTCAATGTGACCAACCCAACATTTTTAAGATTACTTTTTCTAGGCCTTTAATTTAAAATTTATATGGTATAAATGGATTAAAGTTAGTAATTCCACAAATTTTTATTACTATAAAAAATTTTTCAAATGACCATTTATTAGTTGTGCTCAACTTTAACACATACCCCTGTTAATGAACAAACCCTTTTATCTCCTCCCACCACGAAGCAAGGGCCTGCTTTATGGATGTTACCCCACTGAGATTCACTACTCTATTGGCTTAATCAGAGCACTCGTGATAACTTTTTTCAAACTTCTTATATACCTTCCAACCCCATTCTCAACTACAGTAAAATAAACCTTTGGTTACCTGTCCATAATTAATGGCTAAAATATGAATTAAACAAAGGTACCCTTTTTATAAAATATCATGCTACATTATCCAAAGTATACGTCAGTAAGCATGGGTCAGATTTTAGGTTTTGTGGGTGCCCTACTATTTACATCAAATTTTTAAAAACACACATACATTAAAAATGTATCAGTCACTCTTATCTCAGAGGTCTTACAAGTTTCTTGCACAATTTACCCACAGCAGCCATAGTATACCTAGTATTCCTCTGAAGAATCATCCACAGTTCTAGCAACATTTCTAATAGCAAAGACTACAGAATTCTGTAAAACAGAGGCACTTCTGTTCATTCGTTATACACCTTGGCTCAAATCATAGACCTTTATCATTCCTTTCTCAGATTTTACATAAAAATATTTCTAGCCAGGCACAGTGGCACACGCCTGTAATCCCAACAGGTTGGGAGGCTGAGAAAGAAGATCCCAAGTTCAAAGCCAACCTCAGCAATGGCAAGGCACTGAGCAACTCAGTTAGAACCAGTCTCTAGATAAAATATGAAACATGGCTGAGTGCCCCTGAGTTCAATCCCCAGTACCAAAAAAAAAAATACATATTTCTAGAATTTCAACTGGAATTTGAATAATACAATCATCTTCTGAGGATGTGAACTGTGTAGGCCAGAAGGAAAATGGAAACTGAGCTGAATGGCTTATTAACTGCTTCTTTGGCTGAACAAACTTCTTTTGGGTTAGTATGTTATTTCACATATACAGCTATCCTTTCTAGCCAAGAAAACTTTGCCATTATCATAAGGTAGAGTGAAAAGTTGTTAGCAGTGGGAAGAAAATATAAAGGATCTTGAAAGACACTGCTTTCCACCAAACAATATCATTAAGAACTTACCTTACTAATTTTTAAAGAAAAGTCAGTAATTCTGAAGGAGATATGATTCAGCTATCCTGGGTTTAAACTTACTAACCATGAGCATGGAGAAAACACTTTTTTTTTTGGCACCAGGTATTGAACCCAGGGGCGCCTAACCACTGAGCCACATGCCCAGCCCTTTTTTCTATTTTATTTAGAGACGAGGTCTCACTGAGTTGCTCAGTGCCTCGCTAAGTTGCTGAGGCTGGCTTTGAACTCATGATCCTACTGCCTCAGCCTCCCAAGTTGCTGGGACTACAGGAGTGCACCACCACAGCCAGCTGGAGAAAACACTCCTAAGCTTCAGTGTCCTCATCTATGTGATTGGGTATGTACCAGTCATCACCTCAGAATGTAGTCATAATTTATTAAATTATTTTCATCATATGATACTGTTGGCATTGAACCTGACATAGGAGTTGGCTGGTACTTTATACTTTGTATCATGAACTATATGTTGACCCTTTATGTTGGGGGGAAAAAATCTTTCTTCAATAGGGAGAAAAGTTTTGAGTATCTTTTCAATAAATTGTTCAAAGTGAGGTTAGGTCAATTAAAACTTTATGAAAATAAGATCCAACTAATGTTTGGCACAGTATAATCTGTCTCGACTAGGCTATTCACTTTATCCTTAAGTCTTCAATACTCATAAAAGTCAGTTTTTCAGATTTTTTTTCACTTTTTTGTTGCTGTTTTCATTGCTACATCAAACTCAGGGCCGCATGTGCTCTAAGCAAGCACTCTACCACTGGGCCCCAGCCCAGTGTTTCACTTTTTTTTCACAACTCCAGCCAATCTAAAGACCTCTGTTGTTCATTACATTTTGATTTCTAAACACTAGTATAATGGAATACAATTCTTGTTTTTATGACTATTCTAGTATATAACAAAATTACAAATTATTTGCTATTTAAGTACTCTATAAGACATTATTAAAATCCTAGCCCCTAAAATTCTCAAAAATTTCCAAACTGAACAATTATAAATCTGTTACTACTATAACAAAGTGTGGGTTAATTTTTATCTATAATCTTTACAGAGGGTATACATTTTCTGACTTTCCTTTTTTTTAAATTGTAATAGCTTCTCCACAGAGCGATGTAATTTGTCACTGTTTTCAATCTTGTTTAAATATCAATCAAAGAAATGAAAAGATTCTATCTCGTAAGTAAAGAAAACTGAAGTCCAACAGTGACACAATTTGTCCAAGGACATACATTTAAAAAAGAAAAGAAAAAACTAATCAAACCCAAGTTTCCTGATTACAAGTTTATTATTTTTATTACATTACTGGTTCCTTCTCAGAACTTTAGTTTCCCCATCACACAAGCTCAATCACTAAAAACTTATTAGAGCCTACACAAGTCAAGTCAAATCCTTTAAGCTAACACTTTTCAGAACTTTTAGATGCCTATAATTTCTTTATAATTCAAAATGTATGAGAATTAATATAGAACCTTATTAAAGCATCATAATTAAACTTGGAGGTCTATTTAATCTTAAGAACTCTGAATTTTGTAACAAAAACAGCCTGAAAGATATTTCCACAATTTAGTCAACCATGAAAACTCATTTAATAATTCAGTTCAAATTATCAATACAAATACCAATAAAAATTTGTCATTTGAATAGAATGCAAATAGAATCACATATTTTATTTATTACAATCTGGTTACAACTTGCTTATAAAACCAAACCAAAAACCTATTCAGAATCAAGGTTTCCATAAACCAAATTAAGGATGCCCTAAAAAAACGCATTTAAAACACACATAAACACACACACAAACACACACACACAACACACAACAAAATTTAACTTCTTGGAATAACATTCTAAAGTTTTGTTTTTAAGTCAAGTCATATTTGCTAACAAATTTGTGCAAGAAATCCTTTTTAAGACTCATGTATTTCAATCTGGTGAAAAAAATCAGTCTTCTAATTTAAAGATGGAAAATCCTTAAACTATTCTTAAAATGTCAATGTAAATAATCTTAGGAAAACAACCAGTTTCATTTTTAGTAATGTTTCAGTTTCAACACTCAAAATAACTATTACTTCATGTACAATGACAGTGAAATTGTTTCAGACAATGCATGTTTCACCAAACTGCCTAAAACTTGATGTTTCCACATCTCAGAACTAAACCAGAGTTAAGCAATATATGTAAAGATATCTATTTTTTTGCATTTTGATATTATACCCTCTGGCAAGAGAAGCTATGTGCCTGTTTTTTAACAGTGACAAAGAGATCAAGTATATTCTAAAATATGACCACAGGCCAGGTCGACTAACATCCACAATCTCTGGATTCTCTGGTACTTCCTCTGGAATAGGCTACCAACATCTGTACTGCCACAAATAACCTAGGATCTATACTACAAAACCTCATTACAATTCAGTTTTAACTTAAGCAGAAGTTATACCAGACTATGCAACCACCTAAATTTGCTTTATATCCAAATTTTTCATCCAACCATCCTTTTCCATCTGTGATGCTGAAGCTCAAGTAAGACTGCTTTAAGTATGGTTGGTAAGCAACTGATGACTTGTCTTCTCTGTAGTAACCAAAGACGCTCAATTTTACATATATATAAAGCCTACAATATTATAACTGTTCTTGATTTTTCAGTATTGCATTCTCAAATTCCATACAGACAAAAAAATTGTCATTTTCATCAATTTGCTATGGAATACTGACACTGCTTTGTATCCCATACACTCAGCAATTCATTAATTCCAAAGTAAGTAACATTCACCCAACTATTATTTCATCAGAAGAGCTTCTCACAAAACTAAAAATCTTCACAAATTTAAAATTTATTTCTAAAATGGTAAATTTGACTATTATTTAACATTCTTTATTGTTTTTAAATATAATTAGAAAAGTAACTTAAAATCCTGGAATAACTTGTCATCAATTTTTTTCTAATATACTTATACATGATTTTCCTGAAGTCAGTAAAAAGTTCACTGAAACAAAGTTATTTTAAATAGCTATGATTCAATACTTTCAGCTAACTAAAGGCCAACTGGCTTAATATTACACATGACTTTTCTATGAATCCTGGTATTAATATAAGGAATATTAGTATCTTAATATAAGTAAGAATGAAATTAACCTTGTCCAACCAAAGTTGCAAAGGATACAATTTTGTTACAATTCCACAGTGACATAATAGATGATCACAAAATTACGGTAAGAGAAGAATGACTTCAGTAGGTGAGAGGAATTTCCAGATCAAAATAAGTACAACGAAATTAAAAAATGTGGTCTATTTTACACAGAAACTCTAGATTTTAAAAAAACTGACTCTGGATTTATTTACCCTAAAACTAACCTAAGAATTAATTCAAAAGTCTTTATTAAATTGTTTAAAACATATAATCTTTAAACAGATTGACAAAATTTATCTGATAATTTCCAAAAAACAAGCTATTGTGGTTTTAAATTCCACAAAATTTCTATATAGAAAAAGCCAGATTAAAGAGCCAAGCTCCCTTACTTCTGTCTTATGATCATTACAGAAAAAAGCTTCATCAATTCAGGATGTTTTAATCTCCCAAATATTCCGTATTGTTCATCGTTCCACACCAAAAGTTACAGAACTAGCAACATTTTTCCTAAACGTCTATCCACAACGTAATTTTTATTTCTGAGGCTTAATCATTTCATCCCTGATTCTATAAAATATAATAATGGTACCTTCTGATGTTTTTAAAGTGGTGTTATCGATACTATAATTGCTGTATTTAAAAAATTATACAGTTGTTTCTGAAATAATGTTTTTAAGGAAAACATTAACACAACACCCTAAAGCTATAATTACAACAACCTTTACTAACATTACTAAAGTTCTGACAATAGCAAACCCAAACCCTTGCATAGTACTCAAATCATGCCAATTACTACTCACAGAACTTAAAAAGGTAGGAACTATTATCCCATTTTACAGATCAAGCAAATGTACCCTTTCAATACTATGCTGTCTCCTAAAAATTATATAAAACGCCATCATGTGATTGGGTAAGAACAATTCAACTTGTCCTTTATGTTCATGCCACTTTGCAATTTGAGTCCAAAGTATTAAGAATCGAATGTGTGTTTATTTTACTTAAAATTTTTGTAAATGCCTCAAAAAATTTTAAAAGGTACAAGTACCAACGGAATAATTAAATATGTAAGAAATGATTTACTTCTGTTCCTCCAGCACCTCCCCATATACTACTCCCACATAACATTTTATTCATTATGTTTGTGAGATATTGGTGCTCTATTTTAGTCTACCAAGCTAAGCTTCTATTTTACTGATAATTAAAAAAAACAAACCAAAAAACTCCACATGTACCTCATCATATGCCACTCCATCCCCTCCAAAGAAGACTGACACAGGTCAAGTCTTGGAAGTAAGCACCTCAATACAGGGTGGAATTCCTGACTCAAAAACCTATCATGTTACCTATTCTTCTAAAACTTACCTCCTAGGTTACCTTAACTTTCACATTAATCAACATCCTCTACATAAATGCATATCTAAGATATATACTTAAGTAAATCCTATTCAGGGTTTCTATTCATCTCTGAATTTGAGACTACCAATAATCTATGAAAACCAGTACTTAAACCATGTGGAAAACATAATCATTACAGAGCAACAAAGATGTGTTCTACAACATGGTTAAGTGCCTCAAAAATCTTCATCTTTACAAAAAATATTACAACCAAATAATATCATTATGAAAAGCGTTTATTCAATTTTCTAACCTGCAAGGTTTCTCTAGATCTACTTTCCTATTTTGGACAATTAAACTCTAAGAATGAAACAGAGTTGAACACTTAAAACAACATTACTATTTCTAGTTCAAAATCACAGATTTTCAAATTAGAAAAATTCCAATGCACTCTTTCACAAATAAGATAACTAGGGAAAAGAGAAAATTCCAAGATTTTTCCAAAATTACCTGCTAGCTGTCAGCAGGGCTTAAGACTACAACCCACATCTCCTGACTCTCAATCCTTTCACTTGAAAGAATTGTAATTCTAAATGGAATAATTTTTAAAAAGCAAATATCACTATTTAAAAAAAAAAAAAAAACAGTATCACATCGTGCTAACAAATTAGCAAAAAATGAACCCAGTTCTTAAACTATGGATTATCAGAAAAATTCAAAGGGTCTACAATCTGATAAACATGCTAAAACTTTCTGCCATAGGATGTCGTAAATATGCAGACATCTCTAAAGTGACAACTAGAAAGCACACTTAATAAACCAACTAGTTCAATTACTCAAACTAAGAAACATGTCTTTTTTCCAAAAAATGTTTGGTTTTTTTTCCTTATTCTATAACAAGTTTACCTATTCTTGGCTCCACTTAAAAAATAAGAATTCTGACAAATGCTTGAAAATCCTGCTTTAAAATTAATCTGTTTTTAAAAACATATAATCTGAATAAAATTATACCAGTGCTAAAAACAAATTTTTAATATCCTACCAAATTTCATTCATATTGTTAAAAATGTTTTAAAACTTAACATAGATGGTAACAATTAGTCATATTTTATAATGCCAAAAGCAAACATGCTCAGATTATGAACGAATTCCTTTTTCAATCATACCTGAAATAAATGCACCAATTTTATTGTTTTAAACTATCAACTTTAATACAGCTCTTTAAACTCTACATTCTCCCTAAATGAAATCCAATCACTGTCATTCTATCTGCAGGCTGACCAAAGATGATCAATGCCCATTTTTTAACTCGTAAGTACAAATATACACCCCTTCCTAAATTGCTACAATTTTCTAATTTTTCTAGAAATTGCAATTTGACATCTGAATTTTCCCATTTAAAATACTTTTGTTTATCATTTAACATATCAACAAATCATTCCCAGGCATAAACAGAAGCTACATAAATTAGTTTCACTCACCAAATAGTCTTCAAATCTTATTAAATAAATACAATTTGAGACATAACAAACTTAAGTTTAAGCCATAAGAATAAATTAAAACAATGGAAAATACTACAAAAGAAATGAGCATGTGCTCACTTAGACATAAAATTTCAAGATCAATTAAACAAACAAAAAAATGTGCTCAGAAACCTGATGATCCAAAATGTTTTTAAAGCTAAGTCTCAAAAAAAAAAATCAAATGAAGTCAACCCGTATAGCCACACACCTAGATATATAATTGGAGGAATATGAAAGCACCTTAAATGGTACCTTGCAACCAGTATACACAGTAAGCAATATGCTGAATGAATAAAGAGAAAATGAATTAAACTCCAAGTTCTAACAAGAACTCTTAACTGTCTTATTAGTATGCCAACAAGACTGTTCTGGTAAGCTGAAAACTCTGCAAGCAAGTAAAACCACCTTCATGCAAAATAGACTGATTTTGATAAGTAACACAGACAATTATTGTACTTCACATCTGAAAAACAGACTAGGAATATAAATTCATTTTATTAATATATGAAAGATGAGAAACACTTTTCCCCCTCCCCAATTAAATCAAAAAATTTAAAATGATTCCTAGAAGGATTAGATATTCCCATAATTTGGCCAGACACCACTAGCCGCTTCATTTAAAAAAAAAAAAGTAACATTACCAAAAGCCTCTAAGAAAACACAGCAATTCTCAGTGACTTGGACTTAAAAGAGATACAAAGATAAGTTTTGTCTTTAAAATGGAATAAATTTGTGATAATTTTCTCAAATAGCAAGACATAAAAATCCACTTACAATTTTTGTCAAATATTTATAAACATAAAAATTTCAAATATTGATTAGTAAATCTTGAACTACTTCAAACTCCATTCATTTTAGCTAAGTATTGAATAAAACTACCCTAAATCACTACTTGCAGACTGACACACCTTAAGTGTGGAAATGAATTACACTGTTAAGTCTCCATTAGATTTATTAAACTAAAGTACCCTTTCGTATTCAACAGCTGTGAGCGATCATCTATAACTGACATTAAATCATAAGAGACTTATGCATACAAAAGCTAGAAGTACTATATTCAAAATAAAACAAAAGCTATCAAAATCGTGCCCATGACTTCACCTCACAGAAGATATTCGGAGCTAGGTGAAACTTCCTGGTCATTACAGAGGCCTGGATGAAGTAACATTAGTAATTTTAAGTATCTCAAAAGCAGTTACAACATCTCATAAACTCAATGAATTGCCTAAATTTCAAAGGCTTGGTATTCCTCGGTGTGATTGCTTTAATTGTCCTACACACACATTCATATAAACAACCTAAATCAGTTTAGGCAAAAAAAAAATACTATGGAAAGCAGAGCTCCTCTAAACTTTACAGTAACTACTTTTCCATTCACAATACTAAAACGGAAGGTCACTTTTGGGAAGCAATTTTTAGAAATTACTAAAATATTCATTTTGAAAACCCACAAAACTAAAAAACAGGTATTTTCCAAGCTATTAAACAAAATATATCGCAATATAAACACACACACAAAACTTTTTATTAGCTAAGTTCCCGTCCTATAGTAGATTTATGGATAAAAATCGAAACTCTTCAATGTCTTTCAATAACTATTTTTAACCGAAAGGAGGGCATATCAAGAAAATTAACAAAATTAGAGAAAGCCTGTTAAAACTTCTGGTTTTACACTTAGGCAAATATGTTCTGGTAAATGCAAAAACGCGCCGCTAGCCAACTATCATCACACATTCGAACTCCTCCAATAAAAAACCTAGCTCTGTATTTAAGGAAAGCAAAGGAAAGGAACGAGCAAATTAAAAAACAAGAAAAGTCTTGCCAAGGTTCCGCAGCGGCTGAATAGCCTGCTTGTGAAATGCTAATGCCACTTCGAAGCAGTTAGTCACCAGCTATTGTGTAGGGCAGGAGAAAGCCGAGCCGACCGCGCGTGCAGAGCAAAGCGAGCTAGCGCGCCCTCCCTCCTCGCGCCGCTCTCGCCGCCGCCGCCTCGCGCGCGCCGCCGCGCCCGCACGGCGGCGCGCGCCGGCCCCTCCTCCTCCGGCCTTGCACTGCACAACACTCATGACGTATCTTTATTTCTAGCACATTAACAAAATATCACAAATAAATTGTCCGCAGCCCCTGCGGCCCGGGGGTGCGGGTTCCCCCAGCCATTGCCCCTCGAACTCCCCACGCTGGTCTCCCAACCCTCCCCAAGGCCTTTGGAGCTTTCACGTTCTGGGGCCAAGTTTTTGTCTCTGTAAAAAATTGCGGGAAATTCAATTTTTATTCGACTCAGGGAAAAGTTTCTTTGCTCTGCGACGTGAATGCCTTACCAGATTCTGGTAGGTCCTGGGATGCTCTTTCCCGGTCCAGTCGGTGCGCCGAGGCAGCAGCTGCGGGGAGAGGACGCCCCGTGAGCCTGGCCCCCGGCCCCAGTCCGCCCGATCCCCTCCCCCGCCCGCCCCGCGCCCCGCCAGGGACCCCGAGCCCCGCGCCCCGCGCCCCGGCGGCGGCGGCGGCAGCGCGGCGGCCCAGGGGCGACCGTGCGACGGTGGGACATGCCGGGCCGCCGCCGCCCTCACCTCCTTCTCGGCCACCTCGCGGATCAGCACCTGCAACAACAAAGCGGGGAGTGCTAAGCCCCGCGCCCCGGGCTGCGGCCCCACCGCCGCCGCCTCCCTCCCCCACGCCCGCGAGCGGCGAGCGCCGAGCGCCGGCCCGGCCCGCGCCGCGCGCCGCCGTACCTGAGCCGCCTGCTGACAGGGTCCATCTTCCAGGAACCGGGCGATGAGGAAGTAGAGCTCTGCGCGGGAGAGAGGGACAGGGAGACACACAAGCTGAGCGGCCGGGCGGCGGGGGGCGGGGGACCGCGGGCGGAATCGCCCGGTGCCAGCGGCCCCGCAGCCCTCCGACTTACCCGATCGCAGCTCCGAGAGGCCTTTCCTCTCACAAGACATGTTTATGGGTCACTTCGGGGCCGCCGGCGGGACACCCCGCCGCCGAGGGGAAGCGGGGATGGTGCCGCCGCCTGCCCTATAGCTGTCAGTGTGTGTTCACGAGCCGAGCCTCGGCTCCACCATTCAAGCAACGGCGGCGGAGGCGGAGGAGGAGGAGGAGGAAACAACAACTCTCAGGCAGCGGCTACAGCCGTAGCCGCCTCCGCCGTGGATCCCTCCGCCTCAGAAAGGAGTCCGCCGCCTTCCCGGCCCGGGGTTCGCCGGGGTCCTCGGCCCGCGCCCTCGTCCCCGTGCCGGGGGAGGGCAAGAAAAGGAGTGCCTCAGACCCTTCGCCCCCAGCTCCTGGCACCCGCCAAGGCGCAACCCTCGCCCCTCCTTCCAGCCGGGAGCGCGATTTATTTATTTATTTCCAATCCGAGAAGATGTCGGAGCCGAAGCCGCCGGTTGGCTGGAAGGCGCTTTCTCTGTGGAGACCGATAGCGGGAGGGAGGGGGCCGGGACGGCTTCGCGGAGGGATCTGACGCACACGGCGCCGCAGCACAGGGTCTATTCAGCGGCTCTGGCTGGGGCTGAGATGGAAGTTAGTTTCTATGTAGCAGAAATAGGAAACAAATGAAGCAAAACTGTCCAAAGAGGGGAAATGCCCCGAGGATGGGTCTCACTCTCACGCGCGCATACAGACACACGCAGAGAGCACTCTCACGCTGGGCAAACTCGGGATCGCACTGCCTTGCCCGAGTTGAATGATAGTGTTTGGTTTCTGTCTCTTGCCATGTGCATGTGTATAAATGCTGCGGATTGGCATCTGTGTAAGTCTTGTCCTGCGTTATTTCTGCAGCCTATGCAAGTGTTGTGTAATTTATTGGAGTGCTGTATATTGAAATTGAGGTTCGGCTGCTTTTTGTTAAGCACTTGGCGTTTTGGAAACCCGTTATTTGCTGAAGCCACCTCTGCATATTTCTTTTATTACTACCATTGCCTTAAGCGTACGTTTTTTAAAAAGATTTCTTTTTTATTGTTAAACCACGGCAAAGCGAACTCCTGATTTGTACTTCAGATACTCTTTCCTGATTACAGAAAGGCTAGTGATGGCTAATTAGGGATTTGGGATTAAAGAACCTTAAAGCTTTTAAAAATGTTTACAAGAAGGGATAATGTTAACGTGAGGGAAAGGAAGGGACGCTAATATTTATCTTTTACTGATCTGGAGGTAATTTAGTGACAGATCGATAACCTACCCGAAGGATACAGAAAGAGTATTCTACAGTTTAGCCAAGGTGATTAGTGATTAAATAATTTAAATTATCTGTGTATCTTGCATTTGACTTCGTCATGCTAATTAATGGCTTCTAATTTGAGGTGTAAACCATTCCTGTTTACAGTTAATCACGGAAAGACTTCTTGAAAACTGACGAAAAGAGAAAAAAATTAATCTTTCGTAAATCAGTATGTAATTACCAGTTTTATATGCTAAATCATACATCTGTGTTTTGCTGATGAGGATAAGGGCCTTGTTTTTTTAGAAAACGAATATGGGTGAAATTAATGGAAACAATGGAAAAAGCCATTTGTTAGAAAACAAGGACACCAAGTGATATTTATCTCCGGATGATTTAAGCACTTTCCAAAAAGACTTGAGAGTTCAATTCTTTTTAAGCTTTGCATTTTAAAGGAAATTAGGGTAGTCATTCTTTTGTTAACATTTAACAAAAGATTCTCCTTAAAATTTTTAGATGATAAACTGCATTTTATGGGCTTGGTTTTAAAAGGTTGTTTGTGAGGAAAGGACCAACAAGGTATATTGTGATTTTCTAGATTGTTTCCTCAAGCCTTGTACCCTTCTAGCTCCTTACATTCCTAGTGGGAAATACTTGCTGCAATTGCCTTGGGCTGTGCACTAAAAGACTGCACTGTTGTAATGCCCTATACTAAAACATCCAAAAAAATCATCATACTTGGGAGGAAGAAGGAAAAAAGCCTGAACCCTTTGGAATAGTAGGATGTAAAATTACCTTTTGCAACTCTGTCTTAACAAAATAAAAATAGGAAGTTACCATGAATTGTCCTATCGCAGCCTACTTATCAGACTGTTATTTCTTGACATAGCTATCTTAGATTTCTGAAAATATTTGCATATTTAACATTTGATTCTATTGTAATTATTATAGGCAAAGTAACCTACTTCTAGATGGTTAGGCTTCAAAATATAGATATTTTACATGCTTTGTTTGCAGTTGTACTCATTCTCTGATGCTATCTTAACTTTTTTAAAAGTATGTTTTTAAAATAATTACGATATCTTACATTATTGTAATGTTCTGCAAATAAACTGATTTTAGGAACTAAAAATTCTAATTGGGATTTTCTGGTTTTGAAATGCTATTAGTTTGAAATGATATTAGTTTGATTCTTACCAATAGATATTTTATCCTTATAAAGGAAAATAAGCCAAAGTATGACAAGGAATATAAAATTACTCTGAGTAAAAGTTTTCAATATATATCTTATGGGTGTGATATAAACATGGAAAGCTAGTATGATTGTCTCATGTATGTTTTTCATTTGAGAAGCCATGAAAGCTTTTTCCTAAATATGCTACTAGTACTTAGTTTCTAAAAAATTTTCATGAAGTTTCCTTTTTCGAATATGATATGCCTGTCAGTTTTACTAATCTTTGACAATATTTTTAGTTTCTTTTAAAAATATTCAATTTGAAAATAGTTGTAACACTGCCTTTGAACTAATTACTGTAAGTTTGTTATAAGAAAATATAGACTTCCTGACAAAAATTAAAACTTCTCTTCAGCCAAATAAACTAATTGTTTTTGGCAATGGATATCAAATTGAACTTTACCTAGTCCTTCAAATGTAATTTTAAAAAATATTCCACATAATCTTATAATTTCTTTAAATGTAAAACACATTTCTGAATTCTGGTATCAACCATTAACTATGGAGTTTATTAAGCAATTTATTATGTGTATGTACACAAAAAGTTTATACATATCAAATAAAAAGAAAATCTTATTTGGAATCCCAAAATAATAACCTTTATAGTTCTTTTTTTAAAACTCTTTTGCATATAAGAATAATTCACATTCCATCAATAATCCTTTTTGTTTATTTACCTTAACTTTTCCTGTATTTCAAAAATAAAATGTCAGCTTAAAAAGATCTTCATGCATTTTAAATAAGAAGGTCAACAAAAAATAGTTCAAGTTTGGAAAGCCAATAACTAATATTTTAATATGATAGTCTTTTTAAGAGAATTATAAACTTCTTTAAAATGTAAAAGTTTCTGTAAAATTCATCACTACTTTTCACTTGGCATCATATGAAACAGTGTAAACATTTAATACAAACTTCTGTCTTGATCTTGATAAACCATTATTCCAGTAAAATTTTGCTAGTTCTTCCCTTTTTAGAATGAGATAGAATTTTTTAATTTGAAAAATTCCATTACCTTTATGAAATATAGATTGTCTCCACTAGTATGGGAAATAATACATAACTTCAAAAAGCTCTGCAAATAAAACTTGTTAAATTATATGTTGAATCTTATTTCTGTCTTGATATGATACTGCTTTCTCTAGCAAAAGTTTTACTCTATGAAAAACAGAAATAGAAAAGAAGACATCCTTCTCAACAAAATACCTTTAAAAATGCTCTGTCAATAGGGTCTTGTTTAACAGACCACACTTCTCCTTGTGGCTTGCTCCCCGATGTTGTGTTTCTGTCCATGCTTGTCTTTCTCTCAACACATACATCCTTCTTCCTTCACAAAGTATGAATATTTATCAAATTTGAAGCACATGAATAGATATATTATTTGACTCCTACAGAAAGAACAGGGATAACCAATTTTTAATAAGCCATTAGTTAACTTTTTTTGTTATTTAACATTTTTCCCTGACATCTCACTGAGAAACCTTTTAAATTAGAGCACATTTTCTTTTAATCTGTAACAAAGATTAGCTGGTCTCCAAAGATTATTTAATCCCTTCTGTATTTACATGTTGTTAATAATTCACTCAGCCTTCTTCCCCTCCAAATTAAATAATCCTAGTAGTTTAGATTTTTTTTATAGATTTTAATTTGCAAAAGAAATATGCATCTTCATGGATTAATTTATAAGTTTTTTTCTAAGTCACTTCATGAATTTAACAGTACTATTACAAAGATTAAAGGAGAAAAACAATTTTAGAACATATTTCCCCTAGATTTGGAGCAACACAGTGGATGAAGTAGAAAAAGCTGTTCCAGATGGCAAGAAACATAAAGGAGAAGTCTGTAGGCATGTTCTATCATAGGAAGATGTCTGATGGACAGGGAGTAGGCTGGGCTGAAAGGAGAACAGTGGAAGAAGAGAGGGTAGACATGGGGGAAGGGGGGATGCAGAGACTCTGTAAAGTTGAGGTGATTGTGTTTCAAATATAGCATACTATAATAAATTAATAAATGTGATTTTAAGATAAGATTTGAGGATAGGAGTTGAACAGTCTTTTGCCTTTACATATGCTTATATTCATAAACTTCAAGAACCCCCAAAAAGAAAAATCATTTTAGTAATAGAAAAAGAAGGTAGAAACTTATCTGACAAGTAGTGAGGAATCTGTGCATAATAAAAGATACTAGGAATCAAGGACATCAAAGTTAAAATACTGTTGGTGAGAAAGGAGAATGGTTTGAAAGAAAAAGAACTGAACTGGTAAGGTCCAACTCAAAATTGAGAATGAAGTTATATTTAACTGACTTTGTAATTAAAAAAAATGTTCTTTTCATTTTTAGAATTCCTATAAGATGCTTGTCTAATTACACTCTTGTTTGTAAATTGCCCCCCGCCCCATATATCAGTGCTTATGTGTGCATACACACACACATACACACTTGGCAAAGATCACCTTGACTATCGTTATAGTCCCTTTGATGGATATGCTCATACACATGTGTTGAAATAATGATTAGCTAACCAGCACAAAGAATGAATTCTGTCATAGAGTTATGGAATTTAAAATACTATTGGTAGCAAGTAGATCTTTCAGCTGAGTTGTGTGCTAAATTTAAGAAAAGCTTATAATTTTATTTTGAGATTACAGGTAAAAATCCCATCGCACTTATAACTTTTATGCTTACTTTTGAGTGCATAAAAATATAGGTGCAGGGCTGGAATTGTGGCTCAGTGGTGGAGCGCTTGCCTCGCATGCATGAGGCACCGGGTTCAATCCTCAGCACCACATAAAAATAAATAAAATAAAGATATTGTGTCCATCTACAACTAAAAAAATATTTAAAAAAAATATAGGTGCAGATAAAAATGGTTATAATGGATTTTTAAATTCTCATCAAAACTTATCAAATGACTATGGTTTATAGACAAAATAAGATAGCCTTTAAGTAGAATATATAGTAAGAATATATGTGCTATTTCCTTTGAATAGTTATCAGAAGTAATGTCACTGGACATCATTGGGGAATATCTTTCTTAACAATGTTGAGTAAGTGGTATCATATAAGAAGGAAAAAATATATTATCTTTATTCTACCCTCCCCACCTGTCTGATTTGCACATGTTGTACTTTATACTTATTTTCATCATTCAACCTTTTGGGTTTTTTGGTAAATGCATGTATAAGGTTTCCATCTTTCCCTGATATTCCCACGTTTTCTGTTTTTCCAAAGTGTCTATAAAATTTTCATTCATCACTGAAACTTTAGTTTCTAATGGCAAACAACCAAACATGACAAATAAGATATGTCATTAACTTTAAAAAGTTCCCATTTTACATTAAGAACTCTAAAAATGCAAAGATGAATTTATTCTTTGCTTCTTATAGTTGGGACTGTCACACATTAAAATTTTCAGCATCTCTTATTTTCAGATGTTCTGGTTACTATACAAAAGATGAAAAACAATTTATTCAATTGGTGTCAAAAGGAGGAAAAATCTTTCTTTCCTAAGCTTCTCAGTAGCTGGGCGCGGTGGCTCAAGCCTGTAATCCCAGCACTTAGGGAGGCTGAGACAGGAGAATCGCGAGTTCAAAGCCAGCCTCAGCAACGGCGAGGCGCTAAGCAACTCAGTGAGACCCTGTCTCTACATAAAACACAAAATGGGGCTGGGGATGTGGCTCAGTGGTCGAGTATCCCTGAGTTCAATCCCCGGTACC
>PVHX01000352.1:158617-174436 GCA_004024805.1 Geosciurus inauris | reverse complement strand
TAAGCTTCTCAGTAAGAATAAACAAATGAAGTGCTAAACAGCAAGCATTTTCTGCTTGTGCAGTGTGTATATGCATTTTTATATTCCTAAGTTTTTCTTATTTCAACACCTTTGCTAAAGTCAAGGTAAACATGGCCTCTTTGGATATTAGATTTCACTCAGAGGATTTACTGAATTTGTAAAAATTATTTTGCATCTCTCAGACTCTAATATGTGAAGTTTCCAGGACTTATATTGACTGAAGCCTCTCTGTGATTAATATTGCTTAACTTCACTTCTTTAATATATTTAAATTGGAAAACTCATTTAATTTCAGGTCCAAATCACATTATACCTTAAAAAAAATTAAAAAGCAATTTGTGTTGTACACTTGATGGCAAATTTCCATGGCTCAATAGTGAAGATATTTCCCCCTAATGCCTATTAAAAGACATTCTTCTATTAGAATAATAATTACAAAGGTCATTTCCTCTTTCAATCACCCCATTTATTTTCTTTCTCATTATTTTATCTTCCCGTTTCCCTTTTTAATACTAAAATATTTTAATATAAATTGTTTTCTAAATGTTAGAAATAAATAAGAAAGAACGTCTGTCACAGTTCAGGTGACCTGCAATATTTCTATCAAGTTGTTTCTTTTCCCTAGGCAAAACTGAGTTGACAGAAATTCAAGTCAATCTCTAACATCTGTCACTGTGCCCATATACCATTCCTAATATTATGGTATTTTCATGGCAACATTCTTATTCCCTGTCCGTGTGTCAGCTGAAGTTTAACCCACATTATGCTCTGTATTCCATACATAGAGATAAACAATTCACCCAAAGCTGATCCAAGGTATGAGAGCTAAGCTGAGACAGCAGTGTTCCAGATTGTTTCAGGCTACACCTGGAAAGCAGAGGTTTCAGTGATAGTCTGGCCCATCTCCAAAAATAATCAATTATTAAAATCTGACTTTATTTAGGAACAATAACTCAATTTATTGAATGGATTGCAAGAGATGAGTCAATGGCTGTACCTAGTATTCAATTTAACTATAAATAATTTGCATACCTACAATAATAGAAACAATGAATGTACTTACTACATGTAGGCTCTGTTTTTGTATCCTAATTGATTTTGGTACAAAATGTATATATTTTACAAATCCTAGCAGGAATAAAGTCTACCAAATTATTTTTAACAACTGCAAATTAACAAAATTTGTGAAATAATCACTTGAGTGTAACATAGATTCATGCAGTTTTTTCAAAACACTTTGGAGTGAGGGTATGATTTTCATATTTTCAATACTAACAACTAATTTCTGACAGATTAGCTTTTGTTGTATGACTGAACCTGGGGAGTTTTGAGTCAAGAAGTCCTCTAAGCCACAATTATATTAAAACTTACAAACTGGAGTTGAGTTGCATTGACTTAGAAAATTGTATGATGTACAGAGTTTTTCCTTTCCTTTTAGCTTTTTAAAGTTAGAAACATATTGTTTAAAATTTTAATCTTGGGCTGGCGATGTAGCTCAATAGTAGAGCACTGCCTAGCATGGCCAAGGCCCCAAGTTCAATCCCCAGCACTGCAAAAGAAGGAAAAAAAAGTTTACTTCTTTTTTTAAAATTTTTTTAAAAACTTTTATTATTTTTATTTTGTATGTGGTGCTGAGGATTGAACCCAGTGCCTCATGCATGCAAGGCAAGCACTCTACCGCTGAGCCACAACCCCAGCCCCTACTTCACTTTTATTAAGATATTTTTATCTTTCTAGAAATCAAGGTACCTTAAATCAGGAGAAATTTTTAAAACTCTTTATTGTGGAAATAGTTCAAACATTTTAAAAAGTAAAGAGAAAGATAACAACCCCTACCCCCAGGCACCCAATTCCCAGTACTCATAATTACCCACATTTTGACAATCTGGTTTTATCTACCCCAACCAGCTCCCTTTTTGATTGAAAGTTTAAAGTAAATCTCATTGTTACCCCTATAAAAAGTTTGGTATGTACTCCAGAAGCAAATTCCTAACTTAGTTTCTTTATTGATTGATGGAATTATTTATTTACTATCTCATATTAAATACTTTTTGAGTATAGTATCATTCTAGACCCTGCATTAAAGCCATGAAAATTGATTGGTTGGTCATGTCATTGGAACCCTTTTTAAGAAGTTTTCTGGTGATTGGAAATGTAAACTGCTAATGAATGGAATCATATTACTCAACTGCTAAATGGATTAAAGCAATCCATGATGCTTCATGACTCTCAAACAATCTTTAGTATAACATGTGAGATCCTTAGTTACCTGCCCCCATCTTACTCTCCAAACTCAACTCTATCTACTGGACCACAATCACTTTATAATCCTACATGAACATATTTAGTATTCCAAATATGTCTTTTTTTTCTTTCCATACTAGTCTCCTTCTGGAATCTTCACTTCCAAACCAGGCAATCACCACCTCTTGTGATTGGGAAACCTTACTTTACCCTTCTCCTCCCAGAGAGCTAACAACTAGGTGTTCATCCTTTGTACTTCCAAAGAACCTTCTATATGTCTCTATAGTAGCATAGCATTTGGATATATTTTAGCTTTATATTTTTATGACTCACTAAGAGATTTTTAGGACAATCTCTGAACTTTGGAATTCTGTATCCCCATGATATGGAGCAATTCAGAATATACAACAGGCACTCAATATAATGCAGTGGAGTCTTTTTTTTTCCCCTCCGAATGTGTGTATCTAGTAAATAAATGTAAGGAGCATATGCCATAGACATGCCTGGACATACCAGGGACTCACTAAGTTGCTAGCCATAAAGAACAGCAACCATTGGTTGGTCATGCCTGCTTGCAATCGATAAGGGGCTGTAAGGGGCACTAGCCGTAGGCACACTTAGCAAGGCTGGTTACAATTGATAGGGAGCACAGCTCCATGGACATGTGCAAAGAATATGCCCAGTTGCAATTACATCATCTCGACATAACCAATGGACATTGACTTTCATTGGGTGTAACCAATCACCAGCTTACACCACCAACTTGGAACTGTATTGAAACTGCTTGTCCTGCCACATTGGGGGTTTTTGCTCCAAGGACATCAGTGAGACTGGCTACCTTGCTGCCAGTCCCTGGATCAACTCCACCATTCCCTGACATCCAGCTGTTGGCTCAGGAGAACCACCAAAGACAACGTCTACTCTTTGGCTAAGAGGAGTCACATGGCACCAGAGGTATTTGGGGGCTCATGGTTGCCCTAGGATTGTGTGAATTCCTTGTGGTGTTTAGATGCCCTAGGATAGTGTGACTTACCTATAGTGTTTAATTAGTGCATATTGAATGCTATTTGGGGTACTCTAGCACACCCAACACTTTTTGCATTAATTGTTTATATTTGATGAGTGGTGTGATTGAATATATGCTTGCATTTAAAGACAATGCGCCTCTGAGTAATTATTAATTGTGCCGCTTGTGACAATAAACCATAGTCATTTCTGGAGTTATATTAGGGTGGTTCCTAACAATGACCCCCCTTTGCCATAATTTCATAAGACCATCAGTGGCACATGGAACCATTGATAGTTTTTCCATTGAAAATAAAGGAAACAAAAAATGCATTGTATTTAAAAGAAGCAACAGAAAATCATGTGACATTTGGATATTAGCTCTACCCTTTCAGTCTTCATAATGGTATTATTTAAATATAAAATGAAGGGATGCTATGATTGATGAAAGAAGGTCACAGAATACAAAATAATAGCATATTATTGTCCTAATAATGGCAAATTTGTGGTCCTAAATTAAAGTAATGGACATCACTTCCCCTTCTGAACCCACCTCAATTTGCCACTTAATATTTATTAATAAATATTAATACTCATTTGCCACTTAAATATTTAGTACAATTTTCTTACATATCTTTTATCTCCACCTTATATTTTGAACTCTTAAGAATCAGAGGTAAACAAATATACTGTAAATAGGATACCAAATACACGGAATCGTGCATTACCAGGGTCCTGTGCAAGTCAAAAAAGGGTCTGAGTCATTATGCTTACCACTGTGGCAATTCCACACATAGGACCACCAAAGAGCTGAGAACAACTCTAGAATTTGTCTAGTCCAAATCCCCTTTCAAAGAAGTTAGATGATTTGTCCAAGCTCACAGCCTCTGCAGTCTTTCCAAGATTATTGTATAAATAGCTGAGCCAAATCATCAAAAGAGAATAACTTATTATGAAGGAGTCAACATGATTTCTGCATGAGAAATGATGTTTGTTGGTTTAACTACAATTGTTTCAGGGGATAAATAAGCATGACTAAGTAAATCTGGAGAGCAAGTTTAAATTTAAACTTTCAAAAAGCTTTCTGACAGGTTGCATATCAGAGATTATTTAAACAATCTCCATAAGAAATCAGCTTGGAGAGAAATAGGGGGAAATTTGAGTAGTTAACATAGATAAGAATCAAGTCCTAATTCCGTGTCTTACTGAATCGCCTTGGGGGTAAATTATTCCAATTTGCTTTTATCATTTTTCCACAAATAATTTAAGTAACATTTTGGTAGAGCACCCCTGGGTTAAGTCCCCAGTACCACCAAAAAAAAATGTATTTTTACCTAAGTAATAGGGCTTGTGTAAGGACTGAATGAGATAGTATTATTTATAGCAAAAGCTAACATAGATTTGGTACATAGTACATGTCATACACTTTTCTAAGTGTTTAACGGTCTTATTGAATCTTCATAAGCCCCCTACCTTCAAAGGTATCCCCTCACTTTAAAGATGAGAGAACTGAGGCATAGAATGGTAACGTAACTTGCCCTGTGTCATGGAGCTGGTAATTTGTAAATAACAGGAACCAAACCTAGGAGTGCTTGCTCCAGAGCCCTTATTTAGCCAATCTCCTGACTCAGGCTAATTATAATATGCACAAACCCTTTTCCATGTGCAGAACTAAGTACATAATAAGGGCTTAATAAATGTTAGCTCTTACTATTTTTATACTTTCTTGTATGGAAGAAGAAAGGAATACCTAATATTGACTGAAGAATTATCTCACACCACATTTAGTTGATATAACTTGATTTCCCCTTAGTCTGGAACAGTTGTCCAGCCTTTTTTACCTTTCATGGCATTGGTAATCTTTTTTAAGAATCCAGGGGAAATATTTTACAGTGTTGCTCAGTTTGAGTTTCACTA
The DNA here is from genome assembly GCA_004024805.1 of Geosciurus inauris. Taxonomy (NCBI): domain Eukaryota; kingdom Metazoa; phylum Chordata; class Mammalia; order Rodentia; family Sciuridae; genus Geosciurus; species Geosciurus inauris. The sequence goes on along the minus strand of PVHX01000352.1, from coordinate 169,249 downwards.
ATTGTTTATTCATGATTCAATTAAAGATTTTTGGCAAGGATACTACATAGGTATTTTTGTATCCTGCAAGCACTTTTTAAAAATGAGAGTATTATACATAGTAGTTGGTTTCATTTTGACAACATGATACATGCATGGAATTTGATTTACTCTATTTCAGTTCCCATCTTCCCTTCCTCGCCTGTCTCCCATTCTCCTTCCTCTACTCTACTGATCTTCCTTTTGTGTGTTTGTTTTTGATTTGTTCTTTCTACATATACAAAAAGGTGAAATTTCCTGTGGCATATGTATATATGCACATAATGTGATTTTGTTAAACTCATTCTGCATTTCCTCCCCTTTCCTGTCCCTCCTCCCTCCCTCTCAGTCTCCTTCTATTCCACTGATCTTCCCTGTATCTTTATGATATTCAGTCCCTCCTTAGTCCCCTTGTTTTACTCTAACTTCCACATATGAGAGAAAACATTCAACCTTTGATTTTCCAAGTCTATTTTATTTCATTTGGCATGATATTCTCCAGTTTCATTTATATAACAGCAAATGCCATAATTTCATTCTTCTTTATGGCTGAGTAAAACTCCATTGTGTACGTATGCCGCATTTTCTTAATCTGTTCATTAATTAATGAGCATCTATAATTTGGCCATTATGAATTGTGTTGCTATAAACATTGATGTGGCTATGTAACTATAGTATGCTCATTATAGTTCTTTTTGAAAAATACCAAGCACTAGGAGAGCTGGGTCATATGGTCCATCCCTAGCTTTTTGAGAAATGTCGATACTGCTTTCCAGAGTGGTCATATTAACTTGTAGTCATCAATGTATGAATGTATCTTTTATTTAAGCACTTCTTAAAACTTGAAATAGGAGAGATTTAGAACTGTTGAAGTCCTACTATATCTTCAGAGCAGACTAAAGAAGTAGTATCATTGGTTCAAAAGATTTAAAATGGGAGGCCTTAATCCATAAATGTTAAATCTGTTAAGAAATCAAGGAATGCTTCAGAATGTCTCTACCTATTTGCAAGTGACATGTAGGGGTGAGTATGCCTTTCCATAGATCTCTTGACATTACTGTGAAGAACAGAATGCTGAATTTGCTACTAGCTTGACTAAAAATGGCAGTTTCTAATGTCTATCTCATCACAAAATCAAATCCCGGTCTGTTAGGCATTTACAACATTGATTCTAAATGTACTTTCAGAGTACATTTGAAGAGACTCTATAATCTTTGAGGGTACTTATATATCAAGACAGGCTAATCCTAAATAGGTAATCCTAAATTACCTATATTCTTAGTGACCTTGAGTGTATAGTTCTTTAACATAAGAATTTAAAGTCCCTAAAACTTGGGCAGATATAAAGTGCACAAAGTATAGAGAAAATCACTAATATTTTTAGATTTTTTTTGTATCTGTAGATGGACAGAATGCCTGTATTTTATTTGTTTATTTTTATGTGGTGCTCAGACTCAAACCTAGTGCCTCACACATGCTAAGCAAGTGCTCTACCACTGAGCCACAGCCATAGCCCAAATCACTAATTTTTCCAAAATTTTCAAACTGAAATTTACTTTTGCTACTGTTTCATGACAATAAAGTACAACAAAGTTAACATGGATTTTGGATGCAAAAAGAATTTAAACCCTAACATTGCTACTGTTCAAATTCTTCCCAAATTTGAGTAATTTAACTCCTTTAAGTTATATTTTCCACATTTGTGAAATGGAAATGATAACATTTACCTTTCAGAATTGTTATGAGTACTGATACATTCTTATAAGTATTAGTGTTATAATTATGGGCAAGAAAAAAATCTTTGATTTGACCCAAGAACAGAGTGGTTCACTTGGACAATCAAACCCTGTCTTCTGTATAATCAGTTACTTGATTATGTTTGCTACTTATTAAATTTTTCTCCAAGTGAAAAGTGCCAGATCAAACATTCTTCAAGTCTCTTGTTTTATTTGAAAAAAGTTCCCAACCTTAGGTTGTGTGAAACAGCCCGATATACATATGATAAATTATCCTGTTTGCTTAAGAAAGATTATGTTTGGCTTCTGCCACCTGTAAGAAAAAACAAAACAAAACAAAACAAAAAAAACTATAGCACACCATTTAATGGCAGGTTATATGTGCCCAGCTTAGTTAGTTAATATCAAGTAGTGCTAATAATTCCTTTAACAGCCAGCTTCATGTTTTCATTATCTTTCTCACATCGGAAGGTGGTATACTCACAGGGCTCTACATGATCTACTATTGTTTTCTAGTTTATTTTTCATTCCATTCTTCCATTTTGATTTCTCTCCAGTCTCATTGCAATTTTCCCTATTTTTATATTAAGGACTAATACATATAAAGTGAAATACAGAAATACTGATGTTATAGTTTGCTGAATCTTTTTTAAAAAATATTTTTTTAGTTGTTGATGGACCTTTATGTATTTTTCATTTATTTATATGTGGTGCTGAGAATCAAACCCAGTGCCTCACGCATGCTAGGCAAGCGCTCTGCCACTGAGCCACAACCCCAGCCCCCTTAATCTTTATCAATGTATACACCCATATAACCACCACCCAAATAAAAATATGACAAATTTACATCACATACATTTTGCTCAATACCATTTACAAGGAAACCACTATCTAAATTTTATCATCGTAGATTAATTTTGCCTGATCTTGATTTTATATAAATGAATCATACAGTATTGCATTTTTTTGTGCCTAGCTTCTTTTCCCAAACGTATTGTTCAGAGATTCATCCATGTTACTTCATGTATTTACAGTTTATGCTTTTATTTCACTGTATGGTATTTCCTTGTATGAATATACCATAATTTATTTATGCATTTGCCTATAAAGGGACAGTTGGTTTGTTTCTAGTTGGTGGCTACTATGAATAAGATGGCTATTGTGAATAACCATAATTATATGAATGATTATTATGTACAAGTCTTTTGTGGAAATATGTGCTCTTTCTCTTGGATGAATGGGGATGGAATTGATGAATTAGAAGGTGCTTCTCTTTCTTTTTGGTACCGGGGATTGAACTCAGGGGCACTCGACCACTGAGCCACATTCCCAGCCCTATTTTGTGTTTTATTTAGAGACAGGGTCTCACTGGGTTGCTTAGCACCTCGCCATTGCTGAGACTGGCTTTCAACTCGCAATTCTCCTGTCTCAGCCTCCCAAAGTACTGGGATTACAGGCTTGAGCCACCGCACCCAGCTGTTTCACATTCTTACCAACACTTACTAGTTTCATTCTTTAATTTTAGCAATATTAGTAAATAGTGGAATTTCAGTGTGGCTCTAATTTGCATTTCCCTAGTGAAAAATTCATATGGCAATTCTAAATTTATGTGAAAGTACAAAAGACCTAGAATACTTGTGATGATACTGAAGAATAAGATGAAAGTTGGAAGACTTGTTCTACTAGATTTCAAGACCAACTGTAAAACTACCAGTATGAACAAAGTGAGGAACAGAGCCCAGACAGTAAACCTATACATATGCAGTTGCTCGATTTTCAGTTGTGTTGCTCATTATTCAATAAAATGGAGAAATGGTTCTGGTGTAACCATGTCTTCATATTAAAAAATAATTTAATATAGATTGTTAGATCTAAATGGGAAAGCTAAACTCACAAAGCTTCTTTCAAAAGAGAGATATCTTTATGATTGTGAGGTAGGTGAGAAAACAGAACACAAAGAGCACCAGTCATAAAAGAGATAAATTATATTACTGACTGAACTTAAGAACTTTGTTCATCAACAAAACAAAATGAAACGGTAAAAAAAAAAAAAAAAAGTAAGCTACAGGCTGGGAGAATGTATTTGAAACGTACTTATCAGTCCTTCATCTGATAAGGACTTGTATCCAGAATATATTTTTATTTTTGCAGCACTAGAGATTGAACTCAGGGGTGATCTACCACTGAGCTACATCCTCAGCCCTTCTAAATTTTTTATTTTGAGACAGGGTTTCCCTAAGTTGCCCAAGCTGGCCTCAAATTTGTGATCCTCCTATCTCTGCATTTTGAATCACTGGGATTGCAAGCATGCGCCACCATGCCTGGCTCCAGAATATAAATATATATGTACATATATATTTTTTGGGGGGTACCAGGGATTAAACCCAGGGGTGCTTAACCGCTGAGCCATATCCCCAGCCCTCTTTATATTTTATTTAGAGACAGTATCTCGCTAAGTTGCTTAGAGCCATGCTAAATTGCTGAGGCTGACTTTGAACTCATGATCTTCTTGCCTCAGCCTCCTGAGCTGCTGGAATTACCAGCATGCACCACTGCACCCAGCTCCAGAATATAATTTTAAAGAACTCTTATAAAACTAAACAACCTAATAAAAAAGGGATAAAAGACTTCAATATAATTTCACAAATGACAGTATTCAAATGGCCAGTAAGTATATAAAAGATGCTGAATATCATTCTCTGTTCTTTAAAGGTACTATGATCTTTCCTATACATGTACCTTACTCTCCCTAACACATTGTTCTCCCCATTATCACAAACTACCTTAGAGACTAGATTGCACCTACCATTACACGTCCCCATGGCATACATCTTTCAGTTCCTCACAGCCTTCACCACATTGTAACCAACTATTTGCTTGATACCTATCTTCTACAAGGAATGAAGGTAACAGTCAACTATGACTCTAGCGTAAGTATTTAATTCATCGTTAAATACATAATAAAAAATTTTTCTAAATACAGGAAGGTTAAAAAAAGACTGACATATAGTCTAAGAATAATCAAGCCACTGTGGCGTAACAAATAAACTAAGAGAGGGGCTGGGGTTATGGCGCAGTGGTAGCGTGCTTGCCTAGCACGCGTGAGGCACTGGGTTCGATCCTCAGCACCACATAAAAATAAAATAAAGATATTCTGTCTGCCTACAACTAAAAAATAAATATTTAAAAAAAAACAAATAAACTAAGAGAATAAAATAAATCTAATTCACTTTAGGTAAGTAGGGATAAGAAGTTTGATGCACTGTATCTTTAAGAGTGAAATTCCTTTAGCCTTTTAAATAATGCACAGGTTATCTCAAGAAACTTGTCAATAGAAACACTGCAAAATAAGCACTCCTACTCTACCCCCAGTGGAAGTGGTGATCATTACTATCTGTCTTGCAATTTGAATTCTACTCTAGGCCTGTGGCTAATAATGAGCCAGGATGAGTGAAATAGCTTCCAAGAGTAAGCTATGGGATGGTTACATATCTCATGTTTGGGAAAATCAGCCTTAAAACATAAATGCCTCATTTCCCACGAACAAATTAGTAGAAACCAGATACCATTTCCATTAATTTATCCTTTACATCTTATTATATCTGATTTAAAAACAAACAACTTATTTGTTGTTCTTAGTAACAAGTTATATTTCCAAAGAAAGCTGCCAAGATCTTCATTCCACGTATTTTTCTACAATGTGACCTTGCTACTCCCCGAAAACTGGAATCTGCATTCTTTCCCTTTGAATCTAGGTAGGCTGTGGCTGCTCCAAATAATAGAAATGGTGGTACATAACTTTTGAGGTTAGGTCATATAATGCCCTGCAGCATCTATATTATTCTCTTGAAAAGCTCACTCCAGACATACTTCCTTTTCAGAATTCACCGTGTTCCGAAAGCCCAAATTGAGTGGCTAAAAGTGGGTACTTCACTCACCCAATAGTCCAGATGAGCAGTCTTCATGTCATCCTAGCATAAGCATGGACTTTTCTTAACTGAGAATGGCTTATAATGAATAGTATCCATGGTTCCATTCATTCTCAAGGTAGGAGGATTTCTTTTGCTTTTTTGTAAGAAGCACAATAAAGTTACATTTTTTTTACTCTTAATGACTAGCATACAGAAAAGCAATTGCGTTTTGTATACTGATCTTATATGCTGCAAACTTGCTAAACTATAGTAGTTCTAACAGGTTTTTTTGGAATGTAAAAAATGTTCCATATACATGTTAATAAAAGTAGGATCACTTCTTTATTTCTAATCTACATGGCTTTTATTTCTTTTTCTTACTCTAAGCGCAATGAAAAGATTGAATAAAAATGCTGAGAGCACACACTCTCCTTTTTGTGGCTATCAGGGGAACAACCTTCAGTTTTTCTGGTATTTACTGTGGGCTCTCATAAAGGCTCTTTCCCAGGTTAGAGTGTTCTTTTCCTAGTTTGAATTTTATTTTTTTATTTTTTGCTGCTGGGGATTAAACCCAGGGCCTCACACATGCAAGGCAAACACTTTACCATTGAGCCACATCCTCAGTCCCTAATTTGAGAATTTTTATCAGAATGGGTGTGGATTTTGTTCAGTGCTTTTATTTTGCACCTTGTAAGATGATCACATGCTTTTCCTTTTTATTATATTAATATAGTGAATTACCTTGAAGGATTTTTGACTGTTTAACTAATCTTATATTCCTGGAAAATCCACTTAAATCCACTTTTCGGTTCAAATTGCCACAATTTTGCTATACAAACTTTTCCATGTATGTTTATGAAAAAATATTACTGTGTAGTTTTCTTCCTATAGAACCTCTGGGTAGTTATTGTAACTGAGAAAAGCTGGCCTCACAGAATGAGTTCTTAAGTATTTCATTCTTTTTAATTTTCTGGCAGTTTTTTAAAAAGTTGTTATCTTCCATAATGTTTGGGTAGAATTCACCTATAAAGTCATGTGGACTGGGTATTTTCTCTGTGGAACTATTTTTAGTAAAAAAAATAAACCTATTTAATAGATATATCACTATTACAATGATCTGTTTCTGGATTAAGGGTGTAGCTCCATGTTAGAGCACTTGCCTAACATGAAGAAGATCATGAGTTCAATCCCCAGCACCACCAAAAAGAAAAATAAAATCCTTTTAGCTGGGAAGGGTGGCCTATGCCACTCCAGAGACTGAGGCAGAAAAATCATGAGTTCAAAGCCAGCCTGGGCAACTTAGCATCTTGAAATAAAAATGGCTAGAGATGTAGCTAAGTGGTATAGCACTCCTGGGCTCAATCTCCAGTACCATCAAGAGAAAAAAAAAAAAGATATTTCTTTTTAATATTTTTTTAGTTGTCGATGGACCTTTGTTTTATTTGTTTATTTATATGTGGTGCTGAGAATCGAACCCATTGCCTCACATATGCTAGGCAAGCGCTCTACCACTGAGCTACAGCCCCAGCCCAAAAGATATTTCTTCTCGAGTCAGCTTTGTTAGTTTATGCAACTATTTTTGTAGTTCCATGCCTTCAAACTGTAATAGCCTTGGCCTCTCTGAACCCCCAACTACCATTTTGAACTTGGAGACAATGCCAGACTCCATCCTCAATTCTGTATCACAGTCTGGAAACATTTGTAGGCAATAAATTAGGGCAATTTTGGTACTCATCTCATTTGTTTCTGGTCCCTTAGAATCACTGTTATTCATTGCCTGATGTCCAATTTCTAGAAAACCTAATATTTATACATTTTTTAAATTAAAATATTTTTAGTTGTTGATGGATCTTTATTTTATTCATTTATTATTTATAGGTGGTGCTGAGGATCGAACCCAGTGCTTCACACATGCTAGGCAAGCGCTCTACCACTGAGCTACAGCCCCAGCCCAATATTTATACATTTTATTTGGTTTTTCATTTGTTTCAGGAAGGAAAGAAAATTCAGTTCTTGTCATTTTGTCTTGGCTAGAAATGCCAGTCCATTCTTCAACTTTTAATATATTTATCTTACCCAAATTTGAATGACTCTTACATTATGCTTATTTTTTTTCTTAGTAATACTTTAAGACTTTGACACTCTAAAACAATACAACTTTCCTAGGGAGGGGTAGGAAGGAAGCTTTCTACTGTTCTATTCAGCTCAATGGTTGATTCATGTAATTTTCACCCATCAGCTTCATAAAAGGTCTTCAGTGTAAGCTATTGGGATCAATTTGACAGAAAGACTTTCGGTGATGAATGCATTCCTTAATTGTTAAAAAAAAAAACTAAGCAAAAGACTTAACTGTTGTGCCTAATTCTTCTTCACCACTGTACTATTCTTTGAAAGCTTGGAAACCAGCCATATTCATATTCTCTCTCTCTTTTCATATTTTCTTTTGTGTCCTTTTTTTTGCCCTACCAGAGTGAGCTGGAATGTCATAAAGATGTTTTTTAACCATTTAAAAAAGAAAACATAGAAATTCTTCTAAATTTACTTGTATAAAGCATACACATATCTATCAAAATAGTGTAAAATCAAGTAACAAAATTTGAACATTAGACAATTTTAAGTTTGATTCCTTTAGGGGATGTCAGTGAGACATACCCTCTAATGATTGTATATTTTCTTGGTGGGATGATATGTACCTTCTGAGGTATGCTACAGGCTGACAAAGCTCCTCTCTGTTGTTCTATTCTTTAGCAAGTACTTACCTGCTGGAAGGTAAGAATATCATATTATAGAAATTATACAAACATTAGTGGCAGAGAAAAGGCTATGCTCATGGCAGGTGCATAGTGACACTGTAAAATAGTTTGTTAACCCAATACCAGGTACACAGGAACTTTGGACAGGCTAAAAACATCTTGAAATGGTACACAGATGTTTCTACACATGTTATTTTTTCCTGTACTGGAATTCACAGCTTTTATTTGATATTGATTTCTTATCACTCTAACAAATTAACTGATAAAGAGAAAAGGTTTATTCTGACCCAGAGCATTGGAGGTTCCAGTCTATGCTCCACTGGCCTCATGGTTTGGGGCCTGCAGCAAGGCAGCACATCAAGATGGGAACACATACAGAGCAAAATCACTCATTAGCCAGAATGTCAAAGAGAAGAGAGAAGAAACCAGAGGTTCTCAATCCCCTTCAGCAGCACAACCCAATGATCTAAGGACCTCCCACAAAATCCTACCTCATAGAAGTTTCACTACCTCCCAACAGTGCCACCTTGGGGATCAGGCATTGAACACACAGGCCTTTGTGGAACATGCAGGATTCAAACTGATAATAACTAAAACTAATTATTTTTATTGCTAAAATAATCCCTTTTCAGAGTAGAGAAACAGAACAACCAGGCTAATTGTGGAAGTACTATAAAATGGCACCCCTATACAGTTATTTTAGGAGAGTAAATCCAGCTCATCCAGGTCTCAGAGTGGACATTTTTGGCTCAATGATATCCTGCCATATTCCAAATTATAGCTGATAATATACCCCCAGAATAATTAATTCTTTTGGTGGCTTAAAAATCTAAATAAACCAAATCTTGGATTTTGTTTTTATTTCTAATTTTTCATATTAAAAAATAAAAGCATACTCAAGTGAAACTTTTGTTTAAGGCTATAAAATATTTCTAGGAAATAGACTTTTTTTTAAAGCTAATTTTTTATTTAGTTTTTTTTTTTTTAATGTGGTGCTGAAGATCAAACCCAGTGCCTCACATGTGCTAGGCAAGTGCTTTTCCCTTGGGTTTTCTTCCCTTCCTTTCTTCCTACCTTCACATGCATACACATACATCTCCCTTTTGTTTTCTTTTGAGAGTTTATGATTTCAAGTCTTTTTTTTTTTTTTTTGGTTGTAGTTGGACACAATATCTTTATTTTATTTATTTTTATGTGGTGCTGAGGATCGAACCCAGTGCATCACGCATGCGAGGCAAGCGCTCTACCACTGAGCTACAATCCCACTCCCTGATTTCAGGTCTTATGTTTAAATCTTTAATCCAGTTTGAGTTGATTTCTTTTTGGACCAGAGATTAAACCCAGGGGTGCTTAACCATTGAGCCACATCTCCAGGCCTTTGAGTTTTGTATGTGTGTGTGTGTGTGTGTGTGTGTGTGTGTGTGTATAGTATAATACAGGAGTTCAATTGCATTTGTTTTGTTTTGTGTTTTATTTATTTATCTTTTTGCATGTAGGTAATTTTTCAACAATTTAGTGAAGAGATTATCCTTTTCTCATTGTGTAGTTTTGGGGCCTTTGTTAACATTATATGACCATGTTATATGGGTTAATTTCTGGTAAGCACCATCTTTTGAAGTTTCCTTTGGTGTCATTTTTGATTCCTGGAAATCTTTTTTCGGTAAAAAGAATGGCCATAAAGTCATTCTTTTAAAAATTTTCATCATCTCTTCATATTCTTTCTCCTGCATTTAGGTCTCTGATTCAAATTATATTGTTTTCCATTTGACAATTTCCCATTTCAATTTATTCAATGCAAGAATTAAATAATACACAACAAAAAAGTTGTTCTCTCATAATAGTGTAGGCAGTAATTTACCAAAATACAAAAAATCTTTCAATGGAAGGTACTTTCTTTGATCACCGAAGCATTTTACTACATTATTAATATTTGAGGGAATATTTGACATGCCAGTTATGCAATACAAGTCACAGATTCTGCAGTTTTCTAACATGCCTTTTTTGGTGAAAAATTATCCTTTATATGTTTTTTATAAACTTAATTATTTAAGTTTGTTCATTATACCTCATTATGTTGGTTGAAGTTTTTTCTCCCCGAAAGGAAAAAATATATCTATGAAGTATTGATATAAAATGTCAGGATTCTGAAGGAAATAATTTTCTTTCTTTCTTTCTTTCTTTCTTTCTTTCTTTCTTTCTTTCTTTCTTTCTTTC